>JASSKH010000047.1:1370000-1645000 GCA_031763025.1 Macrocystis pyrifera | reverse complement strand
GTTGGTTCGCGGGTTTTCGTGCTTCGGTGAGAAGGCGGGCAGACTTGCTACTGACTACTCCAGGACCTGCTGACGTACCAGGTAGTAGCTAAAAAAACAGAAAGCAGATGGACGATAAGCGCCGCACTGTGATGCTTGATTTAGAGCCCCCCCGCGTCTAGACTACGTAATACAATTTCCGGTGCTATTCATTACAGTTATAGTGCAACCCTGTGCAGGTTCCAGGTGCTCAAATGCTATTAATAGCTCACATTTATACACCAGAGGTAAAAAAAAGTTTGCCGCAGAGTAAATGCGTACATTATACTACTGTGTAATACGGCACCAGGACTCTTTTTTTAGACGACATTTTAGTTTTCCAAATAAACACTCTCTGCCCCGCGTGTGTGTGCGTGGATATCCGACCCGCTTCGCTCCCTCGGTTTCAAAATCCTCCTACAACAACCCAACTGCTGTCTGCACCGACAGTTGAGTGTCATTATTTGGACTTAGACTTGGATCATTTTCGTACCCAAGATACTGCTGTGCTGTAGAAATAATGAAATAACAGCAGCGGCAGCACAGCAGCAGGGGAAACAAACAACCAAGCAAGGTAACATGACGTAATATACGAGGTACGACTAAAGCACTACGTCCAGCAGTCCAGTATTAATTAATAGTACGTACATATTATTAATATTATTATTGTGGATTGCATTGCATTTACGTTCTTCTGTGAGTATCATATACACCGGTATGAATGTGTATGTGATGAAACGATAACAATTATTTTGAACCAATCAATGATTGGTTGATGTTGGCGATGACGAGACGTTGACGGGTAGCTATTGACGAGGCAAGAGCGTCCACCATATTCGCTGCTTTAGTAGTGTTGTTAATGTGATGATAATAAATGCCTGTGCCTTGTGGTTTCATAATGTGTGTATACGAGTAGGAAGAAGTTTTTTTTTTTTTTTTTTCATCATCACTTTTACTTTCCAGCCTAACTCGTATAGGAGGTTTTACCCTCGACGATCTTCTGGACAAGCCGTGGTCACAGGTGTCGTCCCTTCTCCCCCCCGGCACGTGCCTTTATTTTTGTCGCGCATAGGGTTCAGCATTCCCACTGCTCGTCGATTCTCATCGAATGTAGCTAACTCACGCTCTCGCGCTTTCCGCTAATCAATTTTTAAGGTAAGAAAAAGTCTCTATGAGCATGCACTCGGTGAGACCTGAACCCACGAAATTGATCTTGATAGGCACGCGGACCACCTACCAAGCCACCGGGGACGCCGGTTAGTTGGTCTGCTTTGAACCCAACACCGACAAGCATCATATCTTGCATCTACCCGCTGTGCTGCTACTAATACCTAATATCAGGCATGCACTATAAATAAGATACCTGGTAATACTACGCACTGCTACTATACAGTAACAACAGTGTAGTAGTCCAAGTGCCGACGATCTTCAAGCAACACAAAAAACACAGCAACAACAACTGTTACAGCCGTGCACGGGCACCAAGCTGCAGTCGCGTGCTCGTCGTCTACCTGAGGAGGAGTGCTGTTGTTGTTGTTGTCTTCACATTAAATCGTCGTTTCTACCCAGCTTCATCAGTACACCCAGTGTCCGTCCTGATTCCTTATCCTGGAGAGATACTGATTCCGTGGTCACAGACTGCTGTGAGACAGAGGAAGAAGACCAAAAAAAGAAAAAGAAAATAAATAAATAATAATATTCGCAAACTCAAGTGTCAAGCACGTGAAATGCCAGCGTACCGGGTACGAGAACACAACAACACAAACAAGCAGGACCAAAAAAATAAAATAAGAGCAAAAAGACAACAAAACAAAAAACAAAAAATTGAAATGAAAACACATACAAACGACGCAACAAGGGCTTCAGAAAGGCTGCCAGACGGAGAGCATATCGTACGTGCTCAGAGATATCTGCTGCGCGGACGAAGCGACACGAAAGAGAGGGAGCTACCGGCAAAAGTCTATAAGAGCTAGTCGAACCGATACCTAGCCACCCGATCTATCATTTCGTTTCTGCATTCGTCGACAGCTGTATGTATCAGTACGGCTGCCCTTCCCCCCTCCCGCCCCCCTCTCGTTGTCGCCGTTCTTGGCGTCCTCAGCTGCGTGGCGTAGCTACTCGTGAGTATCTCCGTATTATTATCTTTCAGAAAATTGTGCTCATGCCATCTACGAAGACTGCTGCTGCTGCTGCTGTCACGGGATTGGCCGCGGCGTCAAGGCGTTTTTCGGTATCATTATTATACGACTATAATAATAGTGCGGGGGGTGGATGTTGGTTCTGTTTTTTTGGGTCAATTTTCACTTTTTAGTCAAAGATATCATTTGTACTAAACTGTATGTAAAGAGTCATATCATTCTATTAATAATTTAAATATCTTTGCTTATTTGAAATATTTCACAGCATTTAACATTAAATAAATAAAAGCATTTTCGGCGTTATTATTTGAGTTTATCTGACGTTAAACTACCGATTAATGTAACATGATACCCAAATACTCAAATAAGAGACAATATGTCCAAAAAATGGGACATCAACACACACGCTAAAAGCGCAATCACGCACGGCGCATACATGCAACACCCAAGACCAAAGGTCAACGGCCATTTTTTCCCCCATCGTTTCGCGCGCACTTTGTCAGTCTCCCTCTGACCTTCCTCTCAGCACCAACACTACTATCACATCTCTCCTGTTTTCAGCTACGCAAGCTGACGACCCCCCCCCCTCCGCAAGCACAGCGATCACCGCAAACCTGCCAGCCTGCCTAGCCAGGGCAAAGCTACGGGGCGCCTGCGCATGGGGCTGGGTGACCGCGCGATGAGATCGTGTTCGCGGGGGAGGGAAAAAAACATGTTCTTGTTCTGCTTGGGGTCCATCGTAGGTGCCTGCCTGCTTGCTTCGACTCGTCTTCCGTGGACCCGAGCATGCCCGCTTGCGCTCTCCATTTGCTGGTGCCACTCTGTCGACAGACACATCTTCACATCAGCCCTTCCTCTGCTCTTCTTTGACGGGTCTTCTCCTTCTTCTCTTCGAGCGGCGAGCAAGAGGGCGTCCACTCCCTCCGATGTTCTGAGAGAGAGGTAGGTGAGGTTGTTGTTCTTGCTGAGGAGAGACTCGCTCGCGTGATGCTCTCCGTCTTGCTCAGCAATGTCTACGAGCGGCCACCACTCGCGCTGTTGAGCTGCACGTTATTCAAGCCCTTGAGAGCGAGATCCCCGTAGGTATCATAGTAGGTAGGCGCTCTGGAGTTCTTGTTTGCGGGATCGCTCCACGTCGAGTGCAAAGCTAGGATAGGGGCTTTGTCGCGTTTGGTGTTCTGGCTTGCATCCTCGGGCCTTCCTTGCTAACTTTTGGCGCCAAATGTCTCCGGTTACCCGTCGAAGGTTGTCGCTTACCAGGGCGCTCCGTTCTCGGTCACGAGCGCCTCGCTTGCCGGCGCAGCAGCCCATAATGCATTGTTTTCCCTCCAGTGTCTGTGCCTGAAGAAACCGTGTTCAGCGGTCCACCTGGCTCGGCCGTATGCGTAGGTTGCAAAGCAAGCAGTAGTCCACGACCCTCTCATCTAGATACTGACGAAACAACAATGCCATTGATCATTTATTTTCTTTCTCCATTCAATGTGCCCATCAGCTGTTCTAGCTCGCTCGTGTGCACCTCTCGCTCGCTAGCCCACCCAGCAACACAGACAGCTTCCATGCGATGCTTCTGTACCTGATGAACACGCGTCCCTGCAGTCTCTGCCGCTATGTCGATCATGTATGCGCGCGCAGGCGCAAAAGCGATGGTTTGTTCGATGTTTTGCGATCCCCACACATACATACATACATGATGCCCACCGCTGTTTGTTGTTGTTGCTCTTTCGGTTCTGCCTGCGGACTCGAAGAACACGCGCCACGTTTGCCTCCTGTACGCACTGCCCTACGCCATCCCATCGCCACCAGCACTACTAGTACGTGAACAATATGCACCCCTTCTTCCGTCTCTCTCTTCCCTGTACCCATGTGTGTCCTTCGCCCACTGCTGCCGCTGCTGCTGCTGCTGCTGCTACTGCCGCACAACAGGAGAACTACAGTATAGGACCACCGTCAAGCCCTGTCGATGGTCTACGCCAGTACGCGGAGGTACTCGTATCAGGCACATACAGGTTGCAGCTTTTTTTCCCTGTATCAGGCACTACTTTCCTTTTTTTTCATTTTCTTTTTGGTCGCACAAGTATATTCTTTTTTTTCTTTTTTATTATAGTCGTACGACCTTTTTTTCTTCTTTTTCCATCCCATGATTTTAACTGTAATATCAATATAAAAGAGCAATAGAGTATCCTCGCCCTTCTTGCTCTTGCTGCCCCCTGCCTCCTGTTCATATCTAGTATTAATAGTCGTAACCCAGATCCGGGGCCACATTGCAGGCCCGTATTATCCCCCTCCCCGCTCGTACCGTGCGCGCCTTGCATTTTTATCGCGAGAAGGGTTCAGCCCCGTGTTTCTCTTCGACTCGCGTCAAATTGTATACCTGCGGGATATAGTTTTATCCTCTTCCCATGTACTATTTTCGCTCTTCTATTCTCTCTCCATGCTATTGTACGTGGTCGTAGCTCAGATCCGGGGCCACATATTAATAGCAGGCTCACCTCCCAATCGAAACATACTAAAATCAAGTCTTGCCTCGGTATCATATACCAAGCAGTACATCATTACGGGCGAAAATTTAAGGACCGTTTGGGTGTTTATCTTATCAACCAAACGGCCCTTGCATTTCCGGGCATGAAAGTACCGAATATCTTTGGATCTGACGTCTATTATTCGTCAGATACCTTGTGTAGTCCATGAGATTGTGTATCGGCCTTCCGTTCCAGATAGCTTACAATATTTTTCACCTCGGACAGATGATGATCTATTTCTATTGTACAGTTAGTAAATCATATATCAGATAGACCCTCACAGCCTGCCGTTGTGAGAGGCTGTGCAGGATCTCTACGTATTAATATTAATAGTACAGATCCAACCCAGGAAACATACGCTACTTGAAGTTCATGAATACACGGACCCGGCAAATTTCATGAATACACGGCCTCTCCCAACCGGCAAATCGACCTATATTACTGCTGTAGATCCCACAGACCAGGATTAATATATCTGCCTTGAAATACACGATCGCTCCGAGGTGTGCAATATTGATGTTTCCCCCAACGTTGGTGGTTGGGTGACTTCCTAATGACTTACAAATAGCAAAATAGCAATCAAATACTGATTCCTAATAATAACAGGCCGAATGACTAACAAATAGCACTTTTAAAAAATGATTTACTCCTAGTCCTAAAAAGACATACAATTCATACTGATAACTTACATTTAATATCAATATCTGTATTAATGACTCACAGTAAAGGAGCCTGAGGAAACTCAAACGGTAGACCTACGGTATTGGTACTCCAGATGCCGGTAGCGGCACTACTGTAGACGGCTGTAGATTGCTGATATCAACGTCTTCATAAAGCCTCGCCGGCACCTCAAATAAAAATCGTATTATTTTCTGAAATCGTAAAGCAATGTCCAACGTTTGCCCTCGGACATCAATCAGCAAGAGGACAACGATGGCACACCGTGAAAACAAAGCAAAAACGAAATATTTCGTGAAAAACCTAAAACGCGATTTCTCGACGAATTTTTGCCGGACAAACCTCTAAACACCAGCAAAATGAAGCTAATTTTGTCCCCCACGCGTTCCGACGATCTGCTGGATTCTAAAACCAAAATCGGCCTTTTTTTTAACGCTCCCCTTTCCCTTCCCCTCCCCGCCTCCCTCCCTCGCTGTCTGTTGTCTTGGAACGCAGGTGCCTGGATGGTCGTCATGTACTTCCTGGGCCTGAGGAGGGGGTCGCCGCGGGTCGTCTTGTACTTCCTGGGGGGGCACGCTCAGGACGAAGACAGAACAGATAAGTTTGTGTTGCTTGTGTCTTTTTGGCTTCCGTGGTGCGTTTCGTAGGCGGCTAGCTGAGAGTTGTTTTCGTAGACGTGTTTTGAGGTCTTTGAGGGCAGGCATTGTGAAAACTCGCGCCTAAATCTTGCGTCGGTGCCAGGGTGTTTGTTTTTTTTTCGTTTTAGGCTCTTCTTTGTGCTTGAGTCTTGGAGTGGGGGGAGGCATCGTGAAAACTCGCGCCTTAATCTTGCGCCGGTGCCAGGGTGTTGTTTTTTTTTCGTTTTAGGCTTTTCTTTGTGTTTGAGTCTTGGAGTGGGGGGAGGCATCGTGAAAACGCGCGCCTTAATCTTGCGCCGGTGCCAGGGTGTTGTTTTTTTCGTTTTAGGCTCTTCTTTGTGCTTGAGTCTTGGAGTGAGGGGAGGCATCGTGAAAACTCGCGCCTTAATCTTGCGCCGGTGCCACGGTGTTTTGTTGGTCTTTGAGTCCTGGGGTTGGGGGCGGCATTGTGAAAAATCGCGCCTTAATCTTGCGCCGGTGCCAGGGTGTTGTTTTTTTTCGTTTTAGGCTTTTCTTTGTGCTTGAGCCTTGGAGTGGGGGGAGGCATCGTGAAAACTCGCGCCTTAATCTTGCGCCGGTGCCAGGGTGTTGTTTTCTTCGTTTTGGGCTTTTCTTTGTGCTTGAGTCTTGGAGTGGGGGGAGGCATCGTGAAAACTCGCGCCTTAATCTTGCGCCGGTGCCAGGGTGTTGTTTTTTTCGTTTTGGGCTTTTCTTTGTGCTTGAGTCTTGGAGTGGGGGGAGGCATCGTGAAAACTCGCGCCTTAATCTTGCGCCGGTGCCAGGGTGTTGTTTTTTTCGTTTTAGGCTTTTCTTTGTGCTTGAGTCTTGGAGTGGGGGGAGGCATCGTGAAAACTCGCGCCTTAACCTTGCGCCGGTGCCAGGGTGTTGATTTTGGGTGTTGGACTGGGGTTCGTTCCGGTGGGCGGCTGCCGATCTAACCTCCCTCCTTCTCTGGCTAGGTGAGCGGGCAGGCCTTCTTTTTTTTTTCCCCCGTGGCTTTAGTGCCACGCAGGGCCTGCCCGCTCCCCTTTCCCTTCCCCTCCCCGCCTCCCTCCCTCGCTGTCTGTTGTCTTGGAACGCAGGTGCCTGGATGGTCGTCATGTACTTCCTGGGCCTGAGGAGGGGGTCGCCGCGGGTCGTCTTGTACTTCCTGGGGGGGCACGCTCAGGACGAAGACAGAACAGATAAGTTTGTGTTGCTTGTGTCTTTTTGGCTTCCGTGGTGCGTTTCGTAGGCGGCTAGCTGAGAGTTGTTTTCGTAGACGTGTTTTGAGGTCTTTGAGGGCAGGCATTGTGAAAACTCGCGCCTAAATCTTGCGTCGGTGCCAGGGTGTTTGTTTTTTTCGTTTTAGGCTCTTCTTTGTGCTTGAGTCTTGGAGTGGGGGGAGGCATCGTGAAAACTCGCGCCTTAATCTTGCGCCGGTGCCAGGGTGTTGTTTTTTTTCGTTTTAGGCTTTTCTTTGTGTTTGAGTCTTGGAGTGGGGGGAGGCATCGTGAAAACGCGCGCCTTAATCTTGCGCCGGTGCCAGGGTGTTGTTTTTTTCGTTTTAGGCTCTTCTTTGTGCTTGAGTCTTGGAGTGAGGGGAGGCATCGTGAAAACTCGCGCCTTAATCTTGCGCCGGTGCCACGGTGTTTTGTTGGTCTTTGAGTCCTGGGGTTGGGGGCGGCATTGTGAAAAATCGCGCCTTAATCTTGCGCCGGTGCCAGGGTGTTGTTTTTTTCGTTTTAGGCTTTTCTTTGTGCTTGAGCCTTGGAGTGGGGGGAGGCATCGTGAAAACTCGCGCCTTAATCTTGCGCCGGTGCCAGGGTGTTGTTTTCTTCGTTTTGGGCTTTTCTTTGTGCTTGAGTCTTGGAGTGGGGGGAGGCATCGTGAAAACTCGCGCCTTAATCTTGCGCCGGTGCCAGGGTGTTGTTTTTTTCGTTTTGGGCTTTTCTTTGTGCTTGAGTCTTGGAGTGGGGGGAGGCATCGTGAAAACTCGCGCCTTAATCTTGCGCCGGTGCCAGGGTGTTGTTTTTTTTTCGTTTTAGGCTTTTCTTTGTGCTTGAGTCTTGGAGTGGGGGGAGGCATCGTGAAAACTCGCGCCTTAACCTTGCGCCGGTGCCAGGGTGTTGATTTTGGGTGTTGGACTGGGGTTCGTTCCGGTGGGCGGCTGCCGATCTAACCTCCCTCCTTCTCTGGCTAGGTGAGCGGGCAGGCCTTCTTTTTTTTTTCCCCCGTGGCTTTAGTGCCACGCAGGGCCTGCCCGCTCCCCTTTCCCTTCCCCTCCCCGCCTCCCTCCCTCGCTGTCTGTTGTCTTGGAACGCAGGTGCCTGGATGGTCGTCATGTACTTCCTGGGCCTGAGGAGGGGGTCGCCGCGGGTCGTCTTGTACTTCCTGGGGGGGCACGCTCAGGACGAAGACAGAACAGATAAGTTTGTGTTGCTTGTGTCTTTTTGGCTTCCGTGGTGCGTTTCGTAGGCGGCTAGCTGAGAGTTGTTTTCGTAGACGTGTTTTGAGGTCTTTGAGGGCAGGCATTGTGAAAACTCGCGCCTAAATCTTGCGTCGGTGCCAGGGTGTTTGTTTTTTTTTCGTTTTAGGCTCTTCTTTGTGCTTGAGTCTTGGAGTGGGGGGAGGCATCGTGAAAACTCGCGCCTTAATCTTGCGCCGGTGCCAGGGTGTTGTTTTTTTTTCGTTTTAGGCTTTTCTTTGTGTTTGAGTCTTGGAGTGGGGGGAGGCATCGTGAAAACGCGCGCCTTAATCTTGCGCCGGTGCCAGGGTGTTGTTTTTTTTTCGTTTTAGGCTCTTCTTTGTGCTTGAGTCTTGGAGTGAGGGGAGGCATCGTGAAAACTCGCGCCTTAATCTTGCGCCGGTGCCACGGTGTTTTGTTGGTCTTTGAGTCCTGGGGTTGGGGGCGGCATTGTGAAAACTCGCGCCTTAATCTTGCGCCGGTGCCAGGGTGTTGTTTTTTTCGTTTTAGGCTTTTCTTTGTGCTTGAGCCTTGGAGTGGGGGGAGGCATCGTGAAAACTCGCGCCTTAATCTTGCGCCGGTGCCAGGGTGTTGTTTTTTCTTCGTTTTGGGCTTTTCTTTGTGCTTGAGTCTTGGAGTGGGGGGAGGCATCGTGAAAACTCGCGCCTTAATCTTGCGCCGGTGCCAGGGTGTTGTTTTTTTTTTCGTTTTGGGCTTTTCTTTGTGCTTGAGTCTTGGAGTGGGGGGAGGCATCGTGAAAACTCGCGCCTTAATCTTGCGCCGGTGCCAGGGTGTTGTTTTTTTTTTTTTCGTTTTAGGCTTTTCTTTGTGCTTGAGTCTTGGAGTGGGGGGAGGCATCGTGAAAACTCGCGCCTTAACCTTGCGCCGGTGCCAGGGTGTTGATTTTGGGTGTTGGACTGGGGTTCGTTCCGGTGGGCGGCTGCCGATCTAACCTCCCTCCTTCTCTGGCTAGGTGAGCGGGCAGGCCTTCTTTTTTTTTCCCCCGTGGCTTTAGTGCCACGCAGGGCCTGCCCGCTCCCCTTTCCCTTCCCCTCCCCGCCTCCCTCCCTCGCTGTCTGTTGTCTTGGAACGCAGGTGCCTGGATGGTCGTCATGTACTTCCTGGGCCTGAGGAGGGGGTCGCCGCGGGTCGTCTTGTACTTCCTGGGGGGGCACGCTCAGGACGAAGACAGAACAGATAAGTTTGTGTTGCTTGTGTCTTTTTGGCTTCCGTGGTGCGTTTCGTAGGCGGCTAGCTGAGAGTTGTTTTCGTAGACGTGTTTTGAGGTCTTTGAGGGCAGGCATTGTGAAAACTCGCGCCTAAATCTTGCGTCGGTGCCAGGGTGTTTGTTTTTTTTTTCGTTTTAGGCTTTTCTTTGTGCTTGAGTCTTGGAGTGGGGGGAGGCATCGTGAAAACTCGCGCCTTAATCTTGCGCCGGTGCCAGGGTGTTGTTTTTTTTTCGTTTTAGGCTTTTCTTTGTGTTTGAGTCTTGGAGTGGGGGGAGGCATCGTGAAAACGCGCGCCTTAATCTTGCGCCGGTGCCAGGGTGTTGTTTTTTTCGTTTTAGGCTCTTCTTTGTGCTTGAGTCTTGGAGTGAGGGGAGGCATCGTGAAAACTCGCGCCTTAATCTTGCGCCGGTGCCACGGTGTTTTGTTGGTCTTTGAGTCCTGGGGTTGGGGGCGGCATTGTGAAAAATCGCGCCTTAATCTTGCGCCGGTGCCAGGGTGTTGTTTTTTTCGTTTTAGGCTTTTCTTTGTGCTTGAGCCTTGGAGTGGGGGGAGGCATCGTGAAAACTCGCGCCTTAATCTTGCGCCGGTGCCAGGGTGTTGTTTTTCTTCGTTTTGGGCTTTTCTTTGTGCTTGAGTCTTGGAGTGGGGGGAGGCATCGTGAAAACTCGCGCCTTAATCTTGCGCCGGTGCCAGGGTGTTGTTTTTTTCGTTTTGGGCTTTTCTTTGTGCTTGAGTCTTGGAGTGGGGGGAGGCATCGTGAAAACTCGCGCCTTAATCTTGCGCCGGTGCCAGGGTGTTGTTTTTTTTCGTTTTAGGCTTTTCTTTGTGCTTGAGTCTTGGAGTGGGGGGAGGCATCGTGAAAACTCGCGCCTTAACCTTGCGCCGGTGCCAGGGTGTTGATTTTGGGTGTTGGACTGGGGTTCGTTCCGGTGGGCGGCTGCCGATCTAACCTCCCTCCTTCTCTGGCTAGGTGAGCGGGCAGGCCTTCTTTTTTTTTTTTCCCCCGTGGCTTTAGTGCCACGCAGGGCCTGCCCGCTCCCCTTTCCCTTCCCCTCCCCGCCTCCCTCCCTCGCTGTCTGTTGTCTTGGAACGCAGGTGCCTGGATGGTCGTCATGTACTTCCTGGGCCTGAGGAGGGGGTCGCCGCGGGTCGTCTTGTACTTCCTGGGGGGGCACGCTCAGGACGAAGACAGAACAGATAAGTTTGTGTTGCTTGTGTCTTTTTGGCTTCCGTGGTGCGTTTCGTAGGCGGCTAGCTGAGAGTTGTTTTCGTAGACGTGTTTTGAGGTCTTTGAGGGCAGGCATTGTGAAAACTCGCGCCTAAATCTTGCGTCGGTGCCAGGGTGTTTGTTTTTTTTTTCGTTTTAGGCTCTTCTTTGTGCTTGAGTCTTGGAGTGGGGGGAGGCATCGTGAAAACTCGCGCCTTAATCTTGCGCCGGTGCCAGGGTGTTGTTTTTTTTTTCGTTTTAGGCTTTTCTTTGTGTTTGAGTCTTGGAGTGGGGGGAGGCATCGTGAAAACGCGCGCCTTAATCTTGCGCCGGTGCCAGGGTGTTGTTTTTTTCGTTTTAGGCTCTTCTTTGTGCTTGAGTCTTGGAGTGAGGGGAGGCATCGTGAAAACTCGCGCCTTAATCTTGCGCCGGTGCCACGGTGTTTTGTTGGTCTTTGAGTCCTGGGGTTGGGGGCGGCATTGTGAAAAATCGCGCCTTAATCTTGCGCCGGTGCCAGGGTGTTGTTTTTTTTTCGTTTTAGGCTTTTCTTTGTGCTTGAGCCTTGGAGTGGGGGGAGGCATCGTGAAAACTCGCGCCTTAATCTTGCGCCGGTGCCAGGGTGTTGTTTTTTTCGTTTTGGGCTTTTCTTTGTGCTTGAGTCTTGGAGTGGGGGGAGGCATCGTGAAAACTCGCGCCTTAATCTTGCGCCGGTGCCAGGGTGTTGTTTTTTTTTTCGTTTTGGGCTTTTCTTTGTGCTTGAGTCTTGGAGTGGGGGGAGGCATCGTGAAAACTCGCGCCTTAATCTTGCGCCGGTGCCAGGGTGTTGTTTTTTTTCGTTTTAGGCTTTTCTTTGTGCTTGAGTCTTGGAGTGGGGGGAGGCATCGTGAAAACTCGCGCCTTAACCTTGCGCCGGTGCCAGGGTGTTGATTTTGGGTGTTGGACTGGGGTTCGTTCCGGTGGGCGGCTGCCGATCTAACCTCCCTCCTTCTCTGGCTAGGTGAGCGGGCAGGCCTTCTTTTTTTTTCCCCCGTGGCTTTAGTGCCACGCAGGGCCTGCCCGCTCCCCTTTCCCTTCCCCTCCCCCGCCTCCCTCCCTCGCTGTCTGTTGTCTTGGAACGCAGGTGCCTGGATGGTCGTCATGTACTTCCTGGGCCTGAGGAGGGGGTCGCCGCGGGTCGTCTTGTACTTCCTGGGGGGGCACGCTCAGGACGAAGACAGAACAGATAAGTTTGTGTTGCTTGTGTCTTTTTGGCTTCCGTGGTGCGTTTCGTAGGCGGCTAGCTGAGAGTTGTTTTCGTAGACGTGTTTTGAGGTCTTTGAGGGCAGGCATTGTGAAAACTCGCGCCTAAATCTTGCGTCGGTGCCAGGGTGTTTGTTTTTTTTTTCGTTTTAGGCTCTTCTTTGTGCTTGAGTCTTGGAGTGGGGGGAGGCATCGTGAAAACTCGCGCCTTAATCTTGCGCCGGTGCCAGGGTGTTGTTTTTTTTTTTTCGTTTTAGGCTTTTCTTTGTGTTTGAGTCTTGGAGTGGGGGGAGGCATCGTGAAAACGCGCGCCTTAATCTTGCGCCGGTGCCAGGGTGTTGTTTTTTTCGTTTTAGGCTCTTCTTTGTGCTTGAGTCTTGGAGTGAGGGGAGGCATCGTGAAAACTCGCGCCTTAATCTTGCGCCGGTGCCACGGTGTTTTGTTGGTCTTTGAGTCCTGGGGTTGGGGGCGGCATTGTGAAAAATCGCGCCTTAATCTTGCGCCGGTGCCAGGGTGTTGTTTTTTTTTTCGTTTTAGGCTTTTCTTTGTGCTTGAGCCTTGGAGTGGGGGGAGGCATCGTGAAAACTCGCGCCTTAATCTTGCGCCGGTGCCAGGGTGTTGTTTTCTTCGTTTTGGGCTTTTCTTTGTGCTTGAG
Source organism: Macrocystis pyrifera (assembly GCA_031763025.1). NCBI lineage: Eukaryota > Phaeophyceae > Laminariales > Laminariaceae > Macrocystis > Macrocystis pyrifera. Next base: position 1,632,233 of record JASSKH010000047.1, on the reverse strand, counting down.
TCTTGGAGTGGGGGGAGGCATCGTGAAAACTCGCGCCTTAATCTTGCGCCGGTGCCAGGGTGTTGTTTTTTTCGTTTTGGGCTTTTCTTTGTGCTTGAGTCTTGGAGTGGGGGGAGGCATCGTGAAAACTCGCGCCTTAATCTTGCGCCGGTGCCAGGGTGTTGTTTTTTTTCGTTTTAGGCTTTTCTTTGTGCTTGAGTCTTGGAGTGGGGGGAGGCATCGTGAAAACTCGCGCCTTAACCTTGCGCCGGTGCCAGGGTGTTGATTTTGGGTGTTGGACTGGGGTTCGTTCCGGTGGGCGGCTGCCGATCTAACCTCCCTCCTTCTCTGGCTAGGTGAGCGGGCAGGCCTTCTTTTTTTTTCCCCCGTGGCTTTAGTGCCACGCAGGGCCTGCCCGCTCCCCTTTCCCTTCCCCTCCCCGCCTCCCTCCCTCGCTGTCTGTTGTCTTGGAACGCAGGTGCCTGGATGGTCGTCATGTACTTCCTGGGCCTGAGGAGGGGGTCGCCGCGGGTCGTCTTGTACTTCCTGGGGGGGCACGCTCAGGACGAAGACAGAACAGATAAGTTTGTGTTGCTTGTGTCTTTTTGGCTTCCGTGGTGCGTTTCGTAGGCGGCTAGCTGAGAGTTGTTTTCGTAGACGTGTTTTGAGGTCTTTGAGGGCAGGCATTGTGAAAACTCGCGCCTAAATCTTGCGTCGGTGCCAGGGTGTTTGTTTTTTTCGTTTTAGGCTCTTCTTTGTGCTTGAGTCTTGGAGTGGGGGGAGGCATCGTGAAAACTCGCGCCTTAATCTTGCGCCGGTGCCAGGGTGTTGTTTTTTTTTTTTCGTTTTAGGCTTTTCTTTGTGTTTGAGTCTTGGAGTGGGGGGAGGCATCGTGAAAACGCGCGCCTTAATCTTGCGCCGGTGCCAGGGTGTTGTTTTTTTTTCGTTTTAGGCTCTTCTTTGTGCTTGAGTCTTGGAGTGAGGGGAGGCATCGTGAAAACTCGCGCCTTAATCTTGCGCCGGTGCCACGGTGTTTTGTTGGTCTTTGAGTCCTGGGGTTGGGGGCGGCATTGTGAAAAATCGCGCCTTAATCTTGCGCCGGTGCCAGGGTGTTGTTTTTTTTTTCGTTTTAGGCTTTTCTTTGTGCTTGAGCCTTGGAGTGGGGGGAGGCATCGTGAAAACTCGCGCCTTAATCTTGCGCCGGTGCCAGGGTGTTGTTTTTTTCGTTTTGGGCTTTTCTTTGTGCTTGAGTCTTGGAGTGGGGGGAGGCATCGTGAAAACTCGCGCCTTAATCTTGCGCCGGTGCCAGGGTGTTGTTTTTTTCGTTTTGGGCTTTTCTTTGTGCTTGAGTCTTGGAGTGGGGGGAGGCATCGTGAAAACTCGCGCCTTAATCTTGCGCCGGTGCCAGGGTGTTGTTTTTTTCGTTTTAGGCTTTTCTTTGTGCTTGAGTCTTGGAGTGGGGGGAGGCATCGTGAAAACTCGCGCCTTAACCTTGCGCCGGTGCCAGGGTGTTGATTTTGGGTGTTGGACTGGGGTTCGTTCCGGTGGGGCGGCTGCCGATCTAACCTCCCTCCTTCTCTGGCTAGGTGAGCGGGCAGGCCTTCTTTTTTTTTTCCCCCGTGGCTTTAGTGCCACGCAGGGCCTGCCCGCTCCCCTTTCCCTTCCCCTCCCCGCCTCCCTCCCTCGCTGTCTGTTGTCTTGGAACGCAGGTGCCTGGATGGTCGTCATGTACTTCCTGGGCCTGAGGAGGGGGTCGCCGCGGGTCGTCTTGTACTTCCTGGGGGGGCACGCTCAGGACGAAGACAGAACAGATAAGTTTGTGTTGCTTGTGTCTTTTTGGCTTCCGTGGTGCGTTTCGTAGGCGGCTAGCTGAGAGTTGTTTTCGTAGACGTGTTTTGAGGTCTTTGAGGGCAGGCATTGTGAAAACTCGCGCCTAAATCTTGCGTCGGTGCCAGGGTGTTTGTTTTTTTCGTTTTAGGCTCTTCTTTGTGCTTGAGTCTTGGAGTGGGGGGAGGCATCGTGAAAACTCGCGCCTTAATCTTGCGCCGGTGCCAGGGTGTTGTTTTTTTTTCGTTTTAGGCTTTTCTTTGTGTTTGAGTCTTGGAGTGGGGGGAGGCATCGTGAAAACGCGCGCCTTAATCTTGCGCCGGTGCCAGGGTGTTGTTTTTTTTTCGTTTTAGGCTCTTCTTTGTGCTTGAGTCTTGGAGTGAGGGGAGGCATCGTGAAAACTCGCGCCTTAATCTTGCGCCGGTGCCACGGTGTTTTGTTGGTCTTTGAGTCCTGGGGTTGGGGGCGGCATTGTGAAAAATCGCGCCTTAATCTTGCGCCGGTGCCAGGGTGTTGTTTTTTTTTCGTTTTAGGCTTTTCTTTGTGCTTGAGCCTTGGAGTGGGGGGAGGCATCGTGAAAACTCGCGCCTTAATCTTGCGCCGGTGCCAGGGTGTTGTTTTTTTCGTTTTGGGCTTTTCTTTGTGCTTGAGTCTTGGAGTGGGGGGAGGCATCGTGAAAACTCGCGCCTTAATCTTGCGCCGGTGCCAGGGTGTTGTTTTTTTTTCGTTTTAGGCTTTTCTTTGTGCTTGAGTCTTGGAGTGGGGGGAGGCATCGTGAAAACTCGCGCCTTAATCTTGCGCCGGTGCCAGGGTTGTTTTTTTTTTTCGTTTTAGGCTTTTCTTTGTGCTTGAGTCTTGGAGTGGGGGGAGGCATCGTGAAAACTCGCGCCTTAACTTGCGGGGTGCCAGGGTGTTGATTTTGGGTGTTGGACTGGGGTTCGTTCCGGTGGGCGGCTGCCGATCTAACCTCCCTCCTTCTCTGGCTAGGTGAGCGGGCAGGCCTTCTTTTTTTTTCCCCCGTGGCTTTAGTGCCACGCAGGGCCTGCCCGCTCCCCTTTCCCTTCCCCTCCCCGCCTCCCTCCCTCGCTGTCTGTTGTCTTGGAACGCAGGTGCCTGGATGGTCGTCATGTACTTCCTGGGCCTGAGGAGGGGGTCGCCGCGGGTCGTCTTGTACTTCCTGGGGGGGCACGCTCAGGACGAAGACAGAACAGATAAGTTTGTGTTGCTTGTGTCTTTTTGGCTTCCGTGGTGCGTTTCGTAGGCGGCTAGCTGAGAGTTGTTTTCGTAGACGTGTTTTGAGGTCTTTGAGGGCAGGCATTGTGAAAACTCGCGCCTAAATCTTGCGTCGGTGCCAGGGTGTTTGTTTTTTTCGTTTTAGGCTCTTCTTTGTGCTTGAGTCTTGGAGTGGGGGGAGGCATCGTGAAAACTCGCGCCTTAATCTTGCGCCGGTGCCAGGGTGTTGTTTTTTTTTTTTCGTTTTAGGCTTTTCTTTGTGTTTGAGTCTTGGAGTGGGGGGAGGCATCGTGAAAACGCGCGCCTTAATCTTGCGCCGGTGCCAGGGTGTTGTTTTTTTCGTTTTAGGCTCTTCTTTGTGCTTGAGTCTTGGAGTGAGGGGAGGCATCGTGAAAACTCGCGCCTTAATCTTGCGCCGGTGCCACGGTGTTTTGTTGGTCTTTGAGTCCTGGGGTTGGGGGCGGCATTGTGAAAAATCGCGCCTTAATCTTGCGCCGGTGCCAGGGTGTTGTTTTTTTTCGTTTTAGGCTTTTCTTTGTGCTTGAGCCTTGGAGTGGGGGGAGGCATCGTGAAAACTCGCGCCTTAATCTTGCGCCGGTGCCAGGGTGTTGTTTTTTTCGTTTTGGGCTTTTCTTTGTGCTTGAGTCTTGGAGTGGGGGGAGGCATCGTGAAAACTCGCGCCTTAATCTTGCGCCGGTGCCAGGGTGTTGTTTTTTTCGTTTTGGGCTTTTCTTTGTGCTTGAGTCTTGGAGTGGGGGGAGGCATCGTGAAAACTCGCGCCTTAATCTTGCGCCGGTGCCAGGGTGTTGTTTTTTTCGTTTTAGGCTTTTCTTTGTGCTTGAGTCTTGGAGTGGGGGGAGGCATCGTGAAAACTCGCGCCTTAACCTTGCGCCGGTGCCAGGGTGTTGATTTTGGGTGTTGGACTGGGGTTCGTTCCGGTGGGCGGCTGCCGATCTAACCTCCCTCCTTCTCTGGCTAGGTGAGCGGGCAGGCCTTCTTTTTTTTTCCCCCGTGGCTTTAGTGCCACGCAGGGCCTGCCCGCTCCCCTTTCCCTTCCCCTCCCCGCCTCCCTCCCTCGCTGTCTGTTGTCTTGGAACGCAGGTGCCTGGATGGTCGTCATGTACTTCCTGGGCCTGAGGAGGGGGTCGCCGCGGGTCGTCTTGTACTTCCTGGGGGGGCACGCTCAGGACGAAGACAGAACAGATAAGTTTGTGTTGCTTGTGTCTTTTTGGCTTCCGTGGTGCGTTTCGTAGGCGGCTAGCTGAGAGTTGTTTTCGTAGACGTGTTTTGAGGTCTTTGAGGGCAGGCATTGTGAAAACTCGCGCCTAAATCTTGCGTCGGTGCCAGGGTGTTTGTTTTTTTTTCGTTTTAGGCTCTTCTTTGTGCTTGAGTCTTGGAGTGGGGGGAGGCATCGTGAAAACTCGCGCCTTAATCTTGCGCCGGTGCCAGGGTGTTGTTTTTTTTTCGTTTTAGGCTTTTCTTTGTGTTTGAGTCTTGGAGTGGGGGGAGGCATCGTGAAAACGCGCGCCTTAATCTTGCGCCGGTGCCAGGGTGTTGTTTTTTTCGTTTTAGGCTCTTCTTTGTGCTTGAGTCTTGGAGTGAGGGGAGGCATCGTGAAAACTCGCGCCTTAATCTTGCGCCGGTGCCACGGTGTTTTGTTGGTCTTTGAGTCCTGGGGTTGGGGGCGGCATTGTGAAAAATCGCGCCTTAATCTTGCGCCGGTGCCAGGGTGTTGTTTTTTTTCGTTTTAGGCTTTTCTTTGTGCTTGAGCCTTGGAGTGGGGGGAGGCATCGTGAAAACTCGCGCCTTAATCTTGCGCCGGTGCCAGGGTGTTGTTTTTTTTTCGTTTTGGGCTTTTCTTTGTGCTTGAGTCTTGGAGTGGGGGGAGGCATCGTGAAAACTCGCGCCTTAATCTTGCGCCGGTGCCAGGGTGTTGTTTTCTTCGTTTTGGGCTTTTCTTTGTGCTTGAGTCTTGGAGTGGGGGGAGGCATCGTGAAAACTCGCGCCTTAATCTTGCGCCGGTGCCAGGGTGTTGTTTTTTTCGTTTTAGGCTTTTCTTTGTGCTTGAGTCTTGGAGTGGGGGGGAGGCATCGTGAAAACTCGCGCCTTAACCTTGCGCCGGTGCCAGGGTGTTGATTTTGGGTGTTGGACTGGGGTTCGTTCCGGTGGGCGGCTGCCGATCTAACCTCCCTCCTTCTCTGGCTAGGTGAGCGGGCAGGCCTTCTTTTTTTTTCCCCCCGTGGCTTTAGTGCCACGCAGGGCCTGCCCGCTCCCCTTTCCCTTCCCCTCCCCGCCTCCCTCCCTCGCTGTCTGTTGTCTTGGAACGCAGGTGCCTGGATGGTCGTCATGTACTTCCTGGGCCTGAGGAGGGGGTCGCCGCGGGTCGTCTTGTACTTCCTGGGGGGGCACGCTCAGGACGAAGACAGAACAGATAAGTTTGTGTTGCTTGTGTCTTTTTGGCTTCCGTGGTGCGTTTCGTAGGCGGCTAGCTGAGAGTTGTTTTCGTAGACGTGTTTTGAGGTCTTTGAGGGCAGGCATTGTGAAAACTCGCGCCTAAATCTTGCGTCGGTGCCAGGGTGTTTGTTTTTTTTCGTTTTAGGCTCTTCTTTGTGCTTGAGTCTTGGAGTGGGGGGGAGGCATCGTGAAAACTCGCGCCTTAATCTTGCGCCGGTGCCAGGGTGTTGTTTTTTTTTTTTTCGTTTTAGGCTTTTCTTTGTGTTTGAGTCTTGGAGTGGGGGGAGGCATCGTGAAAACGCGCGCCTTAATCTTGCGCCGGTGCCAGGGTGTTGTTTTTTTTCGTTTTAGGCTCTTCTTTGTGCTTGAGTCTTGGAGTGAGGGGAGGCATCGTGAAAACTCGCGCCTTAATCTTGCGCCGGTGCCACGGTGTTTTGTTGGTCTTTGAGTCCTGGGGTTGGGGGCGGCATTGTGAAAAATCGCGCCTTAATCTTGCGCCGGTGCCAGGGTGTTGTTTTTTTCGTTTTAGGCTTTTCTTTGTGCTTGAGCCTTGGAGTGGGTGCCAGGGTGTTGTTTTTTTTTCGGCATCGTGGAAAACTCGTGCCTCGCGCCTTAATCTTGCGCCGGTGCCAGGGTGTTGTTTTTTTCGTTTTGGGCTTTTCTTTGTGCTTGAGTCTTGGAGTGGGGGGAGGCATCGTGAAAACTCGCGCCTTAATCTTGCGCCGGTGCCAGGGTGTTGTTTTTTTCGTTTTAGGCTTTTCTTTGTGCTTGAGTCTTGGAGTGGGGGGAGGCATCGTGAAAACTCGCGCCTTAACCTTGCGCCGGTGCCAGGGTGTTGATTTTGGGTGTTGGACTGGGGTTCGTTCCGGTGGGCGGCTGCCGATCTAACCTCCCTCCTTCTCTGGCTAGGTGAGCGGGCAGGCCTTCTTTTTTTTTCCCCCGTGGCTTTAGTGCCACGCAGGGCCTGCCCGCTCCCCTTTCCCTTCCCCTCCCCGCCTCCCTCCCTCGCTGTCTGTTGTCTTGGAACGCAGGTGCCTGGATGGTCGTCATGTACTTCCTGGGCCTGAGGAGGGGGTCGCCGCGGGTCGTCTTGTACTTCCTGGGGGGGCACGCTCAGGACGAAGACAGAACAGATAAGTTTGTGTTGCTTGTGTCTTTTTGGCTTCCGTGGTGCGTTTCGTAGGCGGCTAGCTGAGAGTTGTTTTCGTAGACGTGTTTTGAGGTCTTTGAGGGCAGGCATTGTGAAAACTCGCGCCTAAATCTTGCGTCGGTGCCAGGGTGTTTGTTTTTTTTTCGTTTTAGGCTCTTCTTTGTGCTTGAGTCTTGGAGTGGGGGGAGGCATCGTGAAAACTCGCGCCTTAATCTTGCGCCGGTGCCAGGGTGTTGTTTTTTTTTTTTCGTTTTAGGCTTTTCTTTGTGTTTGAGTCTTGGAGTGGGGGGAGGCATCGTGAAAACGCGCGCCTTAATCTTGCGCCGGTGCCAGGGTGTTGTTTTTTTTTCGTTTTAGGCTCTTCTTTGTGCTTGAGTCTTGGAGTGAGGGGAGGCATCGTGAAAACTCGCGCCTTAATCTTGCGCCGGTGCCACGGTGTTTTGTTGGTCTTTGAGTCCTGGGGTTGGGGGCGGCATTGTGAAAAATCGCGCCTTAATCTTGCGCCGGTGCCAGGGTGTTGTTTTTTTCGTTTTAGGCTTTTCTTTGTGCTTGAGCCTTGGAGTGGGGGGAGGCATCGTGAAAACTCGCGCCTTAATCTTGCGCCGGTGCCAGGGTGTTTTTTTTTTCGTTTTGGGCTTTTCTTTGTGCTTGAGTCTTGGAGTGGGGGGAGGCATCGTGAAAACTCGCGCCTTAATCTTGCGCCGGTGCCAGGGTGTTGTTTTTTTTTCGTTTTGGGCTTTTCTTTGTGCTTGAGTCTTGGAGTGGGGGGAGGCATCGTGAAAACTCGCGCCTTAATCTTGCGCCGGTGCCAGGGTGTTGTTTTTTTTTTCGTTTTAGGCTTTTCTTTGTGCTTGAGTCTTGGAGTGGGGGGAGGCATCGTGAAAACTCGCGCCTTAACCTTGCGCCGGTGCCAGGGTGTTGATTTTGGGTGTTGGACTGGGGTTCGTTCCGGTGGGCGGCTGCCGATCTAACCTCCCTCCTTCTCTGGCTAGGTGAGCGGGCAGGCCTTCTTTTTTTTTCCCCCGTGGCTTTAGTGCCACGCAGGGCCTGCCCGCTCCCCTTTCCCTTCCCCTCCCCGCCTCCCTCCCTCGCTGTCTGTTGTCTTGGAACGCAGGTGCCTGGATGGTCGTCATGTACTTCCTGGGCCTGAGGAGGGGGTCGCCGCGGGTCGTCTTGTACTTCCTGGGGGGGCACGCTCAGGACGAAGACAGAACAGATAAGTTTGTGTTGCTTGTGTCTTTTTGGCTTCCGTGGTGCGTTTCGTAGGCGGCTAGCTGAGAGTTGTTTTCGTAGACGTGTTTTGAGGTCTTTGAGGGCAGGCATTGTGAAAACTCGCGCCTAAATCTTGCGTCGGTGCCAGGGTGTTTGTTTTTTTCGTTTTGGGCTCTTCTTTGTGCTTGAGTCTTGGAGTGGGGGGAGGCATCGTGAAAACTCGCGCCTTAATCTTGCGCCGGTGCCAGGGTGTTGTTTTTTTTTAGGCTTTTCGTTTTAGGCTTTTCTTTGTGTTTTTTTCGAGTCTTGGAGTGGGGGGAGGCATCGTGAAAACGCGCGCCTTAATCTTGCGCCGGTGCCAGGGTGTTGTTTTTTTTTCGTTTTAGGCTCTTCTTTGTGCTTGAGTCTTGGAGTGAGGGGAGGCATCGTGAAAACTCGCGCCTTAATCTTGCGCCGGTGCCACGGTGTTTTGTTGGTCTTTGAGTCCTGGGGTCGGGGGCGGCATTGTGAAAAATCGCGCCTTAATCTTGCGCCGGTGCCAGGGTGTTGTTTTTTTTTTCGTTTTAGGCTTTTCTTTGTGCTTGAGCCTTGGAGTGGGGGGAGGCATCGTGAAAACTCGCGCCTTAATCTTGCGCCGGTGCCAGGGTGTTGTTTTTTTTTTCGTTTTGGGCTTTTCTTTGTGCTTGAGTCTTGGAGTGGGGGGAGGCATCGTGAAAACTCGCGCCTTAATCTTGCGCCGGTGCCAGGGTGTTGTTTTTTTCGTTTTAGGCTTTTCTTTGTGCTTGAGTCTTGGAGTGGGGGGGGGGTGAGGCATCGTGAAAACTCGCGCCTTAACCTTACGCCGGTGCCAGGGTGTTGATTTTGGGTGTTGGACTGGGGTTCGTTCCGGTGGGCGGCTGCCGATCTAACCTCCCTCCTTCTCTGGCTAGGTGAGCGGGCAGGCCTTCTTTTTTTTTTCCCCCGTGGCTTTAGTGCCACGCAGGGCCTGCCCGCTCCCCTTTCCCTTCCCCTCCCCCGCCTCCCTCCCTCGCTGTCTGTTGTCTTGGAACGCAGGTGCCTGGATGGTCGTCATGTACTTCCTGGGCCTGAGGAGGGGGTCGCCGCGGGTCGTCTTGTACTTCCTGGGGGGGCACGCTCAGGACGAAGACAGAACAGATAAGTTTGTGTTGCTTGTGTCTTTTTGGCTTCCGTGGTGCGTTTCGTAGGCGGCTAGCTGAGAGTTGTTTTCGTAGACGTGTTTTGAGGTCTTTGAGGGCAGGCATTGTGAAAACTCGCGCCTAAATCTTGCGTCGGTGCCAGGGTGTTGTTTTTTTTTTTTCGTTTTGTGCTCTTCTTTGTGCTTGAGTCTTGGAGTGGGGGGAGGCATCGTGAAAACTCGCGCCTTAATCTTGCGCCGGTGCCAGGGTGTTGTTTTTTTTTTCGTTTTAGGCTTTTCTTTGTGTTTGAGTCTTGGAGTGGGGGGAGGCATCGTGAAAACGCGCGCCTTAATCTTGCGCCGGTGCCAGGGTGTTGTTTTTTTTCGTTTTAGGCTCTTCTTTGTGCTTGAGTCTTGGAGTGAGGGGAGGCATCGTGAAAACTCGCGCCTTAATCTTGCGCCGGTGCCACGGTGTTTTGTTGGTCTTTGAGTCCTGGGGTTGGGGGCGGCATTGTGAAAAATCGCGCCTTAATCTTGCGCGCCGGTGCCAGGGTGTTGTTTTTTTCGTTTTAGGCTTTTCTTTGTGCTTGAGCCTTGGAGTGGGGGGAGGCATCGTGAAAACTCGCGCCTTAATCTTGCGCCGGTGCCAGGGTGTTGTTTTTTTTTTTTGTTTTGGGCTTTTCTTTGTGCTTGAGTCTTGGAGTGGGGGGAGGCATCGTGAAAACTCGCGCCTTAATCTTGCGCCGGTGCCAGGGTGTTGTTTTTTTTTCGTTTTAGGCTTTTCTTTGTGCTTGAGTCTTGGAGTGGGGGGAGGCATCGTGAAAACTCGCGCCTTAACCTTACGCCGGTGCCAGGGTGTTGATTTTGGGTGTTGGACTGGGGTTCGTTCCGGTGGGCGGCTGCCGATCTAACCTCCCTCCTTCTCTGGCTAGGTGAGCGGGCAGGCCTTCTTTTTTTTTCCCCCGTGGCTTTAGTGCCACGCAGGGCCTGCCCGCTCCCCTTTCCCTTCCCCTCCCCGCCTCCCTCCCTCGCTGTCTGTTGTCTTGGAACGCAGGTGCCTGGATGGTCGTCATGTACTTCCTGGGCCTGAGGAGGGGGTCGCCGCGGGTCGTCTTGTACTTCCTGGGGGGGCACGCTCAGGACGAAGACAGAACAGATAAGTTTGTGTTGCTTGTGTCTTTTTGGCTTCCGTGGTGCGTTTCGTAGGCGGCTAGCTGAGAGTTGTTTTCGTAGACGTGTTTTGAGGTCTTTGAGGGCAGGCATTGTGAAAACTCGCGCCTAAATCTTGCGTCGGTGCCAGGGTGTTTGTTTTTTTTCGTTTTAGGCTCTTCTTTGTGCTTGAGTCTTGGAGTGGGGGGAGGCATCGTGAAAACTCGCGCCTTAATCTTGCGCCGGTGCCAGGGTGTTGTTTTTTTTTTCGTTTTAGGCTTTTCTTTGTGTTTGAGTCTTGGAGTGGGGGGAGGCATCGTGAAAACGCGCGCCTTAATCTTGCGCCGGTGCCAGGGTGTTGTTTTTTTCGTTTTAGGCTCTTCTTTGTGCTTGAGTCTTGGAGTGAGGGGAGGCATCGTGAAAACTCGCGCCTTAATCTTGCGCCGGTGCCACGGTGTTTTGTTGGTCTTTGAGTCCTGGGGTTGGGGGCGGCATTGTGAAAAATCGCGCCTTAATCTTGCGCCGGTGCCAGGGTGTTGTTTTTTTCGTTTTAGGCTTTTCTTTGTGCTTGAGCCTTGGAGTGGGGGGAGGCATCGTGAAAACTCGCGCCTTAATCTTGCGCCGGTGCCAGGGTGTTGTTTTTTTTTCGTTTTGGGCTTTTCTTTGTGCTTGAGTCTTGGAGTGGGGGGAGCCATCGTGAAAAATCGCGCCTTAATCTTGCGCCGGTGCCAGGGTGTTGTTTTTTTCGTTTTAGGCTTTTCTTTGTGCTTGAGTCTTGGAGTGGGGGGAGGCATCGTGAAAACTCGCGCCTTAACCTTACGCCGGTGCCAGGGTGTTGATTTTGGGTGTTGGACTGGGGTTCGTTCCGGTGGGCGGCTGCCGATCTAACCTCCCTCCTTCTCTGGCTAGGTGAGCGGGCAGGCCTTCTTTTTTTTTCCCCCGTGGCTTTAGTGCCACGCAGGGCCTGCCCGCTCCCCTTTCCCTTCCCCTCCCCGCCTCCCTCCCTCGCTGTCTGTTGTCTTGGAACGCAGGTGCCTGGATGGTCGTCATGTACTTCCTGGGCCTGAGGAGGGGGTCGCCGCGGGTCGTCTTGTACTTCCTGGGGGGGCACGCTCAGGACGAAGACAGAACAGATAAGTTTGTGTTGCTTGTGTCTTTTTGGCTTCCGTGGTGCGTTTCGTAGGCGGCTAGCTGAGAGTTGTTTTCGTAGACGTGTTTTGAGGTCTTTGAGGGCAGGCATTGTGAAAACTCGCGCCTAAATCTTGCGTCGGTGCCAGGGTGTTGTTTTTTTTCGTTTTGTGCTCTTCTTTGTGCTTGAGTCTTGGAGTGGGGGGAGGCATCGTGAAAACTCGCGCCTTAATCTTGCGCCGGTGCCAGGGTGTTGTTTTTTTTTTCGTTTTAGGCTTTTCTTTGTGTTTGAGTCTTGGAGTGGGGGGAGGCATCGTGAAAACGCGCGCCTTAATCTTGCGCCGGTGCCAGGGTGTTGTTTTTTTTTCGTTTTAGGCTCTTCTTTGTGCTTGAGTCTTGGAGTGAGGGGAGGCATCGTGAAAACTCGCGCCTTAATCTTGCGCCGGTGCCACGATGTTTTGTTGGTCTTTGAGTCCTGGGGTCGGGGGCGGCATTGTGAAAAATCGCGCCTTAATCTTGCGCCGGTGCCAGGGTGTTGTTTTTTTCGTTTCAGGCTTTTCTTTGTGTTTAAGTCTTGGAGTGGGGGGAGGCATCGTGAAAACGCGCGCCTTAATCTTGCGCCGGTGCCAGGGTGTTGTTTTTTTCGTTTTAGGCTCTTCTTTGTGCTTGAGTCTTGGAGTGAGGGGAGGCATCGTGAAAACTCGCGCCTTAATCTTGCACCGGTGCCACGGTGTTTTGTTGGTCTTTGAGTCCTGGGGTCGGGGGCGGCATTGTGAAAAATCGCGCCTTAATCTTGCGCCGGTGCCAGGGTGTTGTTTTTTTCGTTTTAGGCTTTTCTTTGTGCTTGAGTCTTGGAGTGGGGGGAGGCATCGTGAAAACTCGCGCCTTAACCTTGCGCCGGTGCCAGGGTGTTGTTTTTTTTCGTTTTGGGCTTTTCTTTGTGCTTGAGTCTTGGAGTGGGGGGAGGCATCGTGAAAACTCGCGCCTTAACCTTGCGCCGGTGCCAGGGTGTTGTTTTTTTTCGTTTTAGGCTTTTCTCTGTGCTTGAGTCTTGGAGTGAGGGGAGGCATCGTGAAAACTCGCGCCTTAACCTTGCGCCGGTGCCAGGGTGTTGTTTTTTTCGTTTCAGGCTTTTCTTTGTGTTTGAGTCTTGGAGTGGGGGGAGGCATCGTGAAAACGCGCGCCTTAATCTTGCGCCGGTGCCAGGGTGTTGTTTTTTTTCGTTTTAGGCTCTTCTTTGTGCTTGAGTCTTGGAGTGAGGGGAGGCATCGTGAAAACTCGCGCCTTAATCTTGCGCCGGTGCCACGGTGTTGTGTTGGTCTTTGAGTCCTAGGGTTGGGGGCGGCATTGTGAAAAATCGCGCCTTAATCTTGCGCCGGTGCCAGGGTGTTGTTTTTTTCGTTTTAGGCTTTTCTTTGTGCTTGAGTCTTGGAGTGGGGGGAGGCATCGTGAAAACTCGCGCCTTAACCTTGCGCCGGTGCCAGGGTGTTGTTTTTTTCGTTTTGGGCTTTTCTCTGTGCTTGAGTCTTGGAGTGGGGGGAGGCATCGTGAAAACTCGCGCCTTAACCTTGCGCCGGTGCCAGGGTGTTGTTTTTTTCGTTTCAGGCTTTTCTTTGTGTTTGAGTCTTGGAGTGGGGGGAGGCATCGTGAAAACGCGCGCCTTAATCTTGCGCCGGTGCCAGGGTGTTGTTTTTTTTTTTCGTTTTAGGCTCTTCTTTGTGCTTGAGTCTTGGAGTGAGGGGAGGCATCGTGAAAACTCGCGCCTTAATCTTGCGCCGGTGCCACGGTGTTGTGTTGGTCTTTGAGTCCTGGGGTTGGGGGCGGCATTGTGAAAAATCGCGCCTTAATCTTGCGCCGGTGCCAGGGTGTTGTTTTTTTCGTTTTAGGCTTTTCTTTGTGCTTGAGTCTTGGAGTGGGGGGAGGCATCGTGAAAACTCGCGCCTTAACCTTGCGCCGGTGCCAGGGTGTTGTTTTTTTTTTCGTTTTGGGCTTTTCTCTGTGCTTGAGTCTTGGAGTGGGGGGAGGCATCGTGAAAACTCGCGCCTTAACCTTGCGCCGGTGCCAGGGTGTTGTTTTTTTCGTTTTGGGCTTTTCTCTGTGCTTGAGTCTTGGAGTGGGGGGAGGCATCGTGAAAACTCGCGCCTTAACCTTGCGCCGGTGCCAGGGTGTTGTTTTTTTCGTTTTGGGCTTTTCTTTGTGCTTGAGTCTTGGAGTGGGGGGAGGCATCGTGAAAACTCGCGCCTTAATCTTGCGCCGGTGCCAGGGTGTTGATTTTGGGTGTTGGACCGGGGTTCGTTCCGGTGGGCGGCTGCCGATCTAACCTCCCTCCTTCTCTGGCTAGGTGAGCGGGCAGGCCTTCTTTTTTTTTTCCCCGTGGCTTTAGTGCCACGCAGGGCCTGCCCGCTCCCCTTTCCCTTCCCCTCCCCGCCTCCCTCCCTCGCTGTCTGTTGTCTTGGAACGCAGGTGCCTGGATGGTCGTCATGTACTTCCTGGGCCTGAGGAGGGGGTCGCCGCGGGTCGTCTTGTTCTTCCTGGGGGGGCACGCTCAGGGCGAAGACAGAACAGATAAGTTTGTGTTGCTTGTGTCTTTTTGGCTTCCGTGGTGCGTTTCGTAGGCGGCTAGCTGAGAGTTGTTTTCGTAGACGTGTTTTGAGGTCTTTGTGGGCAGGCATTGTGAAAACTCGCGCCTTAACCTTGCGCCGGTGCCAGGGTGTTGTTTTTTTTCGTTTTGGGCTTTTCTTTGTGCTTGAGTCTTGGAGTGGGGGGAGGCATCGTGAAAACTCGCGCCTTAACCTTGCGCCGGTGCTAGGATGCTTTGTTTCTTTCTTTGTGCTTGTATTTGTGCTTGAGTCTTGGAGTGGGGGGAGGCATCGTGACAACCCGCGATTTAATTTTGCGCGGGTGCCAGGGTGTTGAGTTTGGGTGATGGACTGGGGTTTGTTCATATGGGCGGCTGCCGATCCAACCTCCTTTCTTCTCTGGCTAGGTGAGCGGGGAGGCCTTCTTTTTTTTCCCCCGTGGCTTTTGTGCCACGCAGGGCCTGCCCGCTCCCTTTCCCTTCCCCTCCCCGCCTCCCCTCCCTCGCTGTCTGTTGTCTTGGAACGCAGGTGCCTGGATGGTCGTCATGTACTTCCTGGGCCTGAGGAGTGGGTCGCCGCGGGTCGTCTTGTACTTCCTGGGGGGGCACGCTCAGGACGAAGACAGAACAGATAAGTTTGTGTTGCTTGTGTTTTGTTAGCTTCCCTGTTGCGTTTCGTAACCGGCTAGCTGAGAGTTGTTTTCGTAGACGTGTTTTGAGGTCTTTGAGGGCAGGCATTGTGAAAACTCGCGCCGTAATCTTGCGCCGGTGCCAGGGTGCTGTTTTCGTTTTAGGCTTTTCTTTGTGCTTGAGTCTTGGAGTGGGGGGGGGGCATCGTGCAAACTCTCCTTACATTCTTGCGCCAGTGCCAAGGTATTGATTTTGCTCCTTTTCTTTGTGTTTGAGTGTTGGAGTGGGCCCAGGTATCGTGAAAACTCGTGCCTTTATCTTGCGCCTGTGCTAGGGTGTTGAGTTTCCCGTTTTTGTTGTTGTTTGAGTCTTGCACTGGAACAAAGCATCGTGAAAACTCCGGCCCTAATCTTGCGCCGGTGCCAGGATGCTTGCTTGTTGTTGTCGGTCTTTGACCCTTGGAGTGGGGGAGGCATGGTGAAAACTCGCGCCTGAATCTTGCATCATCGCCTTGGTGCTTGGCCCTTGTTTGTGTTGCTGCACGTATAGTGGATTGAGCATCGCGCGCCCTCTCTACGTCTGCATTTTTTTGTTCATTGTTTCAGTACGTAGCGTTGGTGGTGGCTCAGTCATCGAAAGGAAGGATTGGGCGCCGTTAGAGCTGAGGGTTTTTGGGGCTTTTTTTCGGACCCCGCGGAAGAGATCGGATGTTAGAAGGAACAGGTTGCTGACCTCAAGCACGGCCGCCCGGCGACGGTGGCGGTGGTTGGGCGTCTAGTGTAGGAAGTGGTGCCCGGGGGGGGGGCTGAGGAAAGGTGAGTCACGGAGTGGTCGAGCGAGACAGGGAGGGAGGGAAGAGGGGGGGAGAGGCTGTTGCTTCTTCTGTTGCTGTTTTTGTTGCTGCTGTTGTTGTTGTTGTTGTCGGTGCTGTTGTTTGTCATGTTTGTGCAGTGGTGGTGTGTAGCTTTCGGTGGTAATCGTGGTGGTGATGGCGTGGCGCCGGCGTTAGAAGGTGGGTTTCACTCGTTGATTGCGTTGGCGGTGATGTTGGTGTGGTGTTGGTATGTAGGTTTGCGTGTTTGTAGTGTTGGGGGGCAGTGGTGGCGTTGCTGTGCTTGTTTAGTAGGAGAAGTTGGTGTTGGAATGGGCGGGGGTGTTGGTGTCGGTTGGTGGGTACGAGTGGTACTGTTGTCGGCGTTTTTGGTGTTGGTGTTGGTGTTGCGCGCTTTCGATACTATTAATAGCCGCTTGGGTTCTTATTTCCTTCACACCTCACTCCATGCACCTCCGTACTCGACGGCCCTATCTTCAGACATGGCTGTCGTGTGGCTCGCCCGATTCGTTCACCAGGCACGGATTTTTTTCACAAGCTCCATGTCGACGACTACTCCCCGGTATACTGCGCGGGGCTGGACGTATGAACGTTTCCTGGTTCACCCCCCCCCCCTAGCCGTCTTGCTTCCTTACTTTGTGGGTGGGACAAATATAGCCACGGGGCACGGACGCCTTACCTCGATTGCGGTAACACAGCTTAGCTCGATTGCGACAACGCACCTTTCCACTTCAACATTAGGCGAGTCAACGTGTTCTCATTTCGTGCTCCACCCCCGTCCCCACCCTGCCTCCATCCCACCCCGCCCCCCCCCATCCTCGCCCTCCCTCAGCCCCCATCCCCACCCCTATCCCCATTTGTTTTTTGTGCCGATCTTTGGATCTTCGTCTCGTTAGACGATCAGACGCACCCGTTCTTTCAAGCGCCGGGGACCCTTGTTCTACAGTGGACAGGGGGACGCCTGTGCTGCACCTGCCGAGACCATAGCTTTTATCGTGGGCAAATGGATAGCAGCAGGGCGCTACCGTGTTTTCTCTGCGGAACCGACTGCGCCACCTTTGAGGGTTAGGCGGGCGGTCAAAAATATGGACGAAGAGGGTACTGTTGCCGGCGGGTGCCGGTTGGATATTGCATATATCCTACGAGCATGGTCGGGGGAGGGCTCACCAATGCTGACGTATCATCAGGACTGGCTTCGAAACATGGGGGCTTAGAAAGAGCTGCATGACTCCGTATTCCACCGTATGGATGGATAGCCATCACCCGTACGTACGTGAATGGCGTGTCTGCGCCCAGTCAAACGTCTTCCTCTCTGGCCCACAAGGTCTTTCCCGGGCAAGGTTACCGAGTGGCGGTTGTCGAGGATTGGTTTTGAGCCAAAAGCAGCTGCCCAACAAGATACGTGGCATGCTTTCGTGGTGTAATTTTAGGGCACAACCAACCTAAAAATACTGCTGCACGAGCGACGGGTGGCGGTGGCGGCGGTAAGGAGGTGGTGGTGGCCGCGATACGGGGGTGGGTTGTGGTGGTGTGAATGTAGTAGCTCCGGCGGCCAGGGGGTGAGTGAAATGGTTTGAGGTGATTTGCCCGAAGCAGTCCTAACACTTACTGTCCGAAGCGTCCTAGTACGTGGGGGGGCGATTGTTATGGGAAGGGATCGAGCTTATTGGAGGCTGGCTCCGTACCGGAGCATCGGGGGTAAATGAGCATATGTCCGCTGCAGGGATGACGCCTTCCTTCGCATGCTGCAGGAAACCAGAAACGGGCGCGAAAAACAAGCGACAACACCTCGGGTGCTTTTCAGCGCCATCCAAGGAACCAATAAACAGGGCCAAACGATTTGTGCCGACCGTCCCACCTGTTCCCGGCCGGGGAGGCCTTCACGTGTTGAGGACAACCAGCAATAGACGCAAAAGCAAGCAAAAACAACAACAACAACAACAACAACAACAACAACAACAACAACAACAACACCTGGCGCTTTTCAGTGCCACCCAAGGAACAAGGAGATTAAAAAAATGTAAGACGACCTGTGCCAACCGTCCCACCCACCTGCCACGCGTCACGCATGGTGTATGTGACCCATGTACACATTTCGTTTGCGAACGCGTTGTTTGACGCCTCGTCAACCAACCGCGTTTGGTTGTTTCAACAACCGGTACCCTGGAGATCCGAGGATTCGGACGAACGTAAGCAAAACTGTTGTAGAACTCTCCTGAGCGAACTCTTGCGGCCACGTGAGACAAGTCTCGGGAGGGGCCCGAGGGATCACGCTGCTGCAACAGTTGGTGGTGGTGGTGGCGGTAACCTTCAAATCCCATACCAAGAGCCCTTGTACATGTAGCAACTATTTTATCCCACCGTTGTTACACTCGCCGCGCCACGTAGACCGGCCGGTCACCATGTCCAAGGCGGGAGATACCTCAGACACAAATAGTTGAGTGCGGGGATTGGGTGACATGAGAAGCACCCCACTACATCATACTTGAATGGTATGTATAACATGGGGTTGGTGATACATTGTCATTAATTTGTCATCAATGGTGATAAAATTAACAATATTACTACTGTTGATATTAATATTATTATCGCGTATGTTTGCCGTCGGAAGTGTGCACCATGAGCTGCAACGTTGATCACACTCAGAAACATTCCCGACAAGAAAAAGAAAACCAAGGGAAATAAGAACAAGGAAACCTATTGAACAACAGAACAGTAGCCTATTGGACTACAGTAGAAGACTATTGAACCGTAGTACTGTACAAGTAGCCTATTGGACTTCAGTAACTTCAACGTTGATCACTCATAAACATTCCCCGAATTTCGAAAGAAGAAAACCAAGGGAAACCAACCAAGGAAACATATCGGACTACTACAGCAGTAGCTTCAACGTTAATCACTCCTATTATAAACATCCGCCGAAAGAAGAAAACCAAGAGAAACCAAGCAAAGAAACCTGTCGGGCTGGAGTAACCTATTGTGCCGGCGTCCCCGGTGGCTTGGTGGGTGGTCCGCGTGCCTGTCAAGATCAATTTCGTGGATTCAAGTCTCACCGAGTGCATGCTCATAGGGACTTTTTCTTGCATAAAAAATTGATAAGCGGAAAGTGCGAAAGCGTGAGTTGGCTACATTCGATGAAAATCGACGAGCAGTGGGAATGCTGAACCCTATGCGCGACAAAAAACAAAGGCACGTACCGGGGGGGAAGGGAGAAGGGACGACACCTGTGACCACGGCTTGTCCAGAAGATCGTCGAGGGTAAAACCTCCTGCGAGTGGGCTGGAAAGTGAAAGTGATGGACAAAAAAAAAAAAAAAAAAATTGGGCTACATGCAGTGTAGCTTCAACGTCTTGATCACTCGAAAACATTCATCCCCCCAAAGAAGAAGATCAAAAGGGAAACCAAACAACAAGTAGTGCGTCTGCCATCCGACAAAGTGCAGCATGTGAGCTTCAACTTTGATTATCACTTACAATCATAAACGATTTATTGTCGCGCCTTATCTGTCAGCGAGATCCTATACGTGTGTAGTTGCCATTCGTTATGATCGAACTACAGGATTGCCGTAGATGCGATCTACTAGTCGTGATCTTTCCGCCGATGTGTGTTACTGGTATAGACAGCGCCGTGCATCCGCCGCAGGTAGTGTTAGAGGGAATGGGGGGAGGGGTAGAAGGAACACCGTACAAGTGTGTGGGGGCAGGGGGGGGAACTGGAGGGGTAGAAGGGAAACCGCGGTAGAAGAGAGCAGCAGCAGAGAGACCGCAGATAGGGTAGCAAGGTACCAGGCCGAACTATTAGGTTGGACTTTTCTTTCCTACTCGTACCGCCAACTGCTGCGGCCGTTCGGTATGTATTTTTATTTTTTTTTCCCTTCTTATCCTTATGAAAGAAGTACTACATAGTGGATGGGTGACGAGCGTATTTTGGCCCACTCACTATTGCTCTTTTTACTTAGTTAAGTGTTCACCGGAATGCATAGTCCCCTTTTTCCTTCTCGTATCTTTCCCCTTGCACGTCCCTTTTGGCTCATGCTCGGGGTAAGTATGTATGTGTCTGAGCTTTGGCTTCCAATTTTATTTATTTATTTGGGATTCTTCTCCTTTTCTTTTTCTTTTTCTTGTTCTTTTTCGGTTTGGTTTCTTCGTTGCTTCTCTTTCTTTATGGTGTATTTTGGTTGCTGGCGTATGTATGTATGTTGTGTCGGCCGCACCTAGTGCGAAGGCATGGTATTGCGTAGGCTATTAATGCATTACGGTGTGTTATCTCTGTGTTGTAGTCTGTGACCACAGAGCTCGTATCTTTCTAGGGTGAAGAATCAGCACGGACACTGGGCTTGCTGGATGTCGACGAGTAGAAGAACGGTTTAATGTGAAGAACACACACACATACCAGGTATCTTTGACCGGTAGACACCCTCCCGTCATGAATACATATTGTGCAAGAAGAGTGGCCGTATAATACAAATCACACCAGCGGCAAAGCATGCGCGCGCAAGTGCCGTGTCAGCATACAGACCCCAAACCCGGAAAACGCTACCTGGTTTCTAGGTCGCGCAAGTAATATATTACATGTCTGCCCCCGATAGGTCAGAGAGAAGTCCTGCCGACGACGCCGCCAAGTATTTTGGTGTGTGGTGTCGAAGATAAGTGGGGCACAGGTATCTGCTGCTTTGCCAAGCTCAGACCCGCTTCGTGATGTTGACTATCTCTGATTAATGCGAGGCTTGCCTGAGGTGGCAAGCGAGAAGAGTAAAAACGAGAGGGGGTGAAGTCAAAAAGATGTGCCATCTCTTGCTCCCACCGGCTGCGTATAAACTACCTGGTATGAAATAAGTAGTACTGGCAAGAGGGGCATGTGTACTTCATTATACCAGGTACACTTTTCGAATACAAAATCCAAAATAAATACTACTGCCGTACAACTACTTTAATGTAAGCAGATGAATACGTACAACTCGTGCGTACGTTCGTGCCTATTCAGGCCACTTGGAATACTATTAATAGCCTGCATACTCATACCAGCATTGCACATACAAATATCTTGTTTCAGACGATAAATAAAGGAGTACCAGGTAAGATCCAATGATCAGGTACGAGTATATACTGTTGTACATGTAATAAGAAGATACGATCTATCTAAATAATCTTGCAGATTGATAGATAGATAGATAGATGATGTTTATGCGGTTGGCCCTTTTCTTATAAAACCAGGTACTCCATCGCTCCATCACACCTACAGACAGCAGTAGAACGTGACTGACCTGTCGTACGTGTGAAACGCGTTTACTATTAATAGTATACGCGGAACTGTTGTACTCACTCTAAATTCCAAGTCTCGTTCGTACGTACTGTCCTCAAAATCGTGGGTGCAACAATAATAAGGTGTCAAAAGAGAGGGTAAAAAAATGTGCATTTCGACCGGAGCAAAGCCACAGCTCAGCTAAGCCCCCCCCCCGCTCCCCAACATGTAGAGCTATTACAGCTCGCCATTTAACCCTATGCCAAGGGCCACTGCCACTTGCTGTGCTCTACGCTGTACGCTGCTGTACCAACAGGTACCCGTACTACTGCTGTAGGAACAACGAAACAACACTCTTGGCGCCGGGTTCGAACGTTACCAGTTAGAAGTTAGAATCAAAGATCTACTTTGAGTATCCCCGCTTTTCTCTTCAATCACGCCAACCATTAGAGTGGAACACCCGCACTACTAAAAGCAAACTCAACCTCCGCAGCCGGGACTCGCAACAGCAGCACAGCAGCAGCAGCAGTGCGTGTATGTACCCCCGTTTCATGATAAGCGGTGTGCTCTCGGGTGACAGTAGTGCACCAATACCCTAGCTACCATGCGGTTCTACGTCTCGCTTCTGGGATGTGCAACGTGTGCTTTCTCCTACAACAATGTCGCCATTTCACGTCTCTCGTCGGCACGTCGCCGCAGCAGCTGCAGCAGCAACAGCAACAGTCGCGAGCGATCCAGTACTGCTGTGCAGCTGGGATCGTCGGGGGGTGGGGGCAGAAGGAGCAAATTGCCGAGCGGTATCGTTCCTGGTCGCGACGGTAACGCTAGGGATGGCGCTGCTTCTCGAGCCGAGGTCAATGCTGCTGCTGCTGCTGCTGCTGCTGCTGCCAGAAGACAGAAGGACTCAAAAATAACTTCAAAAACCACTTCGAAGGATATGAATAGTAGGGAAACCAGCAGCAGCAGCAGCAGCAGCAGTATTTCTGTCGCAGACAAAAACATGATCTCGTTCACATCCGTCGTGCAGCAGACCGCAGCGGCGGCGGTGGGAGCCCTCGTCGACACAGACGCAGCCCACGCCCTCCTGACACCCCTGCACAACTGGCTGGCCTCAAAGCGCCGGGTAGCTGAGGCCATAAAAGCAGAGCAGCTCACCGCGGATGCGGAGAAAGCGGAGCAGCAAAGGCAACTCTCCGAAGAAGCCTGGAAATCCCTCTTGCAGGAGAAAACTCCCAGACCTATCAGCGACACCTACAACGCGCTTGCTGCCGTCGCGACAGCCCCGGCGAAGCTGGTCGAGAGCGTCGGGCAGACAGCAGAAGACATCGCCGCGACCCCAGCGAAAGTCAAGAAGGTTGCAGAAGAGGCAATGGTCGCCGGGATCGCAACCGTGGAAGCCCTTGCGTCGTTGCCTCGCCGCGCGCAGGAGGCGGCGGAGGCGGCCGAAGAGCTGTCGGAGAGGGCAGGGCGAGCCTTTGCAGACGGGGTCGGGGTGTACGAGTGGTGGCGGGCCAGGGCGGAGGCGCTGCCGTCTGAGTCAAGGCGACTGGTGGATGCTGGGAAGGTGAAGCTGGCGGAGGCGTCGGAAGCGGCAGAGGTGCTTCCGAGCAGGTCCGTATTGGTCCATATCCATATTTCGTACCAGGTACATAATAGTATGAAATATGGGACGGCACCGGACCGCGGGACATTTTCGACGACGGTTTTACCGTCCCATCCCGTCTCTACCGTCCTTCCTGTCCCGTAAAGAAACGAGCAGGTGCATATCTCCCCGTATCGTAGCTACTGTTTGAATATGGGATATGGAACTGTTTGAAATATGGGATGGGATGGAACCGCGGTACCATTTTGACGACGGCTTTACCGTCCCGTTCCGTCAGTACCGTCAATCACATCCGGTCAAGAAAGCGTTCGCGCAAAGCGTTGGAAATATTCTTGCGCAATGGCGAGGAGGGTGGCGCTGATATTTCTTCACCGGTAAACGAGATGCGCGAGGAAAGGCGAAGTACAATGCAGCAGTGCAACAAAATGCCGAAAGCAAGATGCAAGAATAATATCACTGCAAAAGGCACAAATGCAGAATGCAAAATGCAAGGTCAGATTCTCAAGTTGAAGCGCTCATGGGGGCCTAGTCTATGCCGCATGGTACATACAATACATGCCAGGTACATACCTGGTACGTACGAGTACCAATTTTTATGTTCGGCATTTGGTCCCGCTGAAGTGTCTCTCTGAAGTCCCACGTGCTACGGGGAGTTCTGCAACTGTCTCCTAAACCAACACTCCTTCTGGAACAAACGTGCCGGAGTTTAACACTCCCCTCCGCACGACTTACCCCCTTACAGGCGGTTCTTCGTAGGATGCAGCTCAACCTTAATGCGACTCGTCCAACACCTCCGACGCTTCACGCTTGGTGCAATCAGTGTCTGCCTGATGGTTGAAAACCCGACGTGCTCAGTCCCGGCATTGTACAAAGGGATCCGACGTGCTCAGTCCCAGCATTGTACATAGGGATGCGAGGGTCTATGGTAATAGGACTACGGCTATGTATGACGTGAGCACCCCACCTCATACGACCGCGGTCATGCATGTCATGAGTACCCCCCCCCCCCCCCCCCTTCCAATTTCCCTCCGTTGAAACCCCGTCTTCGGGAATAAGCAGGCTGCCGGATCTGATCGAAACCGTTACTGATGACGCGCGGTTGCTCGTGAGCGACTTAGCCGAGGGGACGGCGGCTGGGGTGGACACGGCCGGGTCGGCGCTGTGGGGGGTGGCGGTCGAGGCCGGGAACTCGACTGCAGAGCTTCTTTTGCGACAAGCGTTAGGTCCTGTGCACGAGTACCGGACATCGGCCATGCGGGTAAAAGTGGCGTTGGAAGAGGAGCAGGCGTTGCTTCCCTCGGCCCGGCTCCCCCTCGCACCTACAGGTGAGACATGAGAAACTTAAAAAAAAAAAAAATCATGCATTTTTGTTTAGTATATATACAATGCACATCTTGGACAGATCATCGATTCCTCACTTCATGATCAAAATCGTGCAGGGCAGATAGATATATAGATAGACAGGTCCCTGATCTGCATGATCTGTAGCTTCATGTTCCCTGGTGGGAGTCGTATAACCTGCACTCTCTACTGATAGGACATGTTTTCCTGGGCCGGATCTGTGCTTTACAAATCCTGCCCAGCACCTCAGAGCGGCAGGTTTGATGATGTGGATGATTTATCTGTAGATAATTTATCTGTAGATGATCTTTCTATAGATAATCTATCTGTAGATCGTGGTCTGTCCGGCGTGTGTAAACGTTGAAAACCACAAATAAAAAAAACGAGAACGTAGTGCTGCTTGTTAGAGAATGAGTCAAATCACATACGTAATATTTTGAACGAAGGGGTATTTGGAGTTTGTATTAGAGCTAAATTGAATCTTAATTTCTTGGTGTCTTGATTGGGATAGGGGAAAGGGGATGTTTTTGTTGGATAGAGCGAGCATGTAGTTGAGGTTGAGCTGAGGAAAGAAACAAGGAGCACGACGGGTGTTCGTTCGACAAGCGAAGCAGACAGAGCGCAGAAAGCTGGTTCGGTACCCGACTTCCATTTAGGCAGAATCTACTGCGGATGTGAGGATTGAAAGCTGCAGGGAAGAGGACTTGGCTGGAGTTTTCGTGAACATTTTTTGTTGGATGAACACCACAAGCAGTGCATACCTATCTCTTTAGAATGAAGAATCGTCACGGACACTGGGTGTGCTGGATGTCGACGGGTACATAGAAAGAGCGGTTTAGTATGAAGAACACGCACACACCTGAGACACGTGCACAGACACTGCCGCCGCTTGTTTCTTGGTGCTGCCGTCACAACGTGCCCGTGTGGCTGTGGCACTTGGGGGGCACATCGTCTGGATGTGCTGTAGGTCAGCGTATCCCGTGAGCAGGTCTTTCGGTGGTGCGATGCGATTCTCTTGATAGCGGGGCGGGGTTAGGCGCGGCGGGTTGGTAGATGGTAGGTGAGGACAGCAGTGAGGTGCCGATTTCTTGGGGGGTCGAGTCCGCCGGTAGCCCTTCGTCCCCCCCGCCTCCCGGTTACCCTCTCCAACTTATCTCAAGTGGGCTGGCACACCACACCGCACCAAACCACACCACACCAAACCACACACCACACGCACCCGCGCGATATCCCGCACGATACCAATCATACCGCGCGCACGCTCAAGCCCGTGCTGGAAGTGGCGTGATATCCCAAACGATACTAGTCATGCCGCGCGTGCCCCCCCATCCCCCATGCCGGCAGTGGCGTGATATCCCGAACGGTGTCAATTACGCCATGCGTGCCCCCATGCCCGAAGTAGCGCAATATTCAAACGGGTACCAGTCATGCCGCGCGTGCCCCCATGCGGGAAGTTGCGCGACATCCCAAACGATAGCGATCATGCCGCGCGTACGAACCCCCATGCCTGAAGTGCTTCGGGCACGTATATGTTACACAAATGCTACGTAGGAGACTGCGGTTTGAACCCCTCTTTTCTCACCGCCTCTCTACATTAAAACTGGTGTAATGAGGCCTAAAGAGGCGTTCACGTGCCCAAAAAGCCAAATCTCATCAAGCGGGGGAATTCAATAGTCAGAACTAAAGATGGTGTGTAATCATGCGGGCATATACTTTATACTATACAACGGTATGGTTTTGGGTCCATCGTGGGTTCTGGTTATTACGGGGGACTATAATAAATAGGACCGTATATTGTTAGTAAAAATAGGTAAATATATAGGTTTTGGTGTGTACCATAGGTCCTGTTTACTAAGGTCCCCCGTAATATTAATAGTATGTATTGCTATGACCCCTAGTAATAGTAATACGAAGCATGTTTGCGTACATCCTTGTTCGTGGCGAGCGCGCGCGGGGGATGGGGGGGTCTTCTCTACGTGGCCGCGGGAGCCGACTGGCGGGCGACGGACGACCGGCCCCTTGGCCCTTCCTTCTTCCCTCCGCTCCCTTTCACGTTCTCTCTTCTGGCGCTTGGCACCTCTCCCCTCCTTTTTTTGTGCCTCGCCGGTGTGTACTGGCAGGGAACACCAAGGGCGATGTAACCGCCACCGCAACCCCGACACCGCCGCCAGAGCTACCCGAGGGGACAGAAACGTCTTCGATGAAGGAGACCAGAGGGCAGGAGGAGAAGGAGGAAGAAGAGGAGGAGGAGGCGTCGTCGAGGCGCGGGGTACGCGGGAGGTTTTCCGCCTGGCGTCGGAGAAGGAGGGGACCGGCAGCCGCGGTCCCAGCGGGCGTGCCAGTCGCAGCAGCACCAGCGCCAACAGCAGCAGCAGCAGCACTAGAAGAAGCAGCGGCAGTCACCACAGACGAAGGTGCCGGCGTCAGCGAGAGAGGTACGAGCGTGATCGCCGCGAGCCTCGAGCCGAAGGTGGTGTCGTCGGTCGAGGAGGCGGCGGCAACTGTGCGCGATGTGCGGAAAGGTACTGCTTCAACCTTGCCGCTGCCCCCGCCGCCACTGCCTCCGGCTGCGGACAGCACAGAAAAAGGGTTGAGTCCTGCAGGGACGGGAAAGGGCGGAGAAGAAGACGTGGGGGTGAAAGCAGCGACGGGCGTGGGGAAAACCTCGGGTGGCGTTAGTGTCAGGGGCATTGGCGGGAAGGGCCCCGTCGGAGGAGACCTGCAGGCTAGAGCTGTGGCTGCGTCGCCGGCCGATGGGGATGCCGATGGAACCGATAGGGCCGCAGTCGACGCTGCTTTCCAAAGCGTGGCGCTTTCTCCTGCCTCGTCCGAGCCGCTCGCCGCGACATCAGCGATGGAATCGTCATCGTCGTCGTCGACTGAAAGCAGGTCGGAGACGGCGGATTGTAGGTCGGAGGGAGGGGGCGGCGGCGCAGGGCTTGCGCCACCGCTCAAGGATGAGCGGGCGGTGGCCACTTCGCTGTCCCCGGCAGCAGCAACAGCCGGCGTCGTCGTCGAGCAGGCTGTCGCGGAAAAAAACGACAATCTTGTCGCTGGTGGTGTTGGTGGTGTTGGTGGTGTTGGTGCTGGTGCTGATGCTGTTGATGCTGTTGATGCTGGTGCTACAGGGGCCGTTATGGAAGGCTTCGGGCCTGATCAGAAGAGCGCGGTGGCAGATGAGGCTCCATCGCGCGTAGCAGGGGTAGGGGTTCCCCGCCCACGAGGGGACCAGACGACAGCACCTCCGTCCTCAGTCATCGGCAGTGCTATACTCGATGAAACCAACGCCGATGTTTTGGCGGACGACGACGCAAAAGCCAGCGCAGACAAAGTGAGCGGTGCTGGTGACGACAGCGCTGGTGACCGCGGCAGCAGGAGCGATGCGCAGAAGGGACAGACGGCGGCGGTGGCATCCGTCGAGGTCCCTGAAGAAGTGGGATCGGTCCCAGCTGTCTCAGTCGCTTCTCCTGCCTTGGCCGATACGGTGGCGACGGCGGCGGCGGCGGCGGCTCCTGATCTTAGTAACAGCACCGCCTCAGCTACTACTGCTTCAGCTACTACCGCGCCAGCTACTACGGCACCAGCTACCGCCTCCACCGCTGCTTCCGCCGCCGTTACGACTACCGCGGGAGATGATGCGCGAGCAACAGTCGACATCTCTGCCGCGCCCCGTTCTACCGCTGCAGAGGGAGGCACGACCAAGGAACGATTGTCGGTGACAGCGGCGCCGGCGGCGGTGACAGCGACTCCGGCGGCAGCAACGGCAGCGGCTAGAGACAAGGTGGACGGTTCGGGCGCGGTCTCCGTACCACCCCCGCCCGTGGCCACGCCCGCTGCCGCGGCTGTTCGCAGCGCACTCGGTGACCCTCTCGTGTCGCTGGGGGACGCGACGTGGGGTGATGCTACGGACGCTAACGTTGCGGAGAACGGTGTGGTTGCCTCCAGAGGCAGCTCGGATCTGTCGACGCGAGAGAAAAAAAGCGGCCCCGAAACCGCCGCCGTCCGCGCCGTCGGAAGCTCCGGAGAGGCCCTCGGGAAAGAGCCGTAACGCGTCCGCCGCTGCCACCGCCGCTGCCGATGTCGGCGCCGCGGACGGTTCTGCCGGCTTGTGGGGCGTGATGACCCCGGCGGCGGAGTTCCTGAAAGGGTGGGTGGAGAGCGCGGTGCCGCAGAAGAAGAAGGAGCTCAAGCGGGAGGAGGCGGCCATTTGTTGGGAGCGGCAGTGGTAAGTTAAAGAGGGCTCGCGTACGTATGATATGCCGGGGACGCTTTTTTTATTTTGTTGTACGAGTAGTATCACGTGTGTCTACGTACGCGTTTTTTTTTTCGTGTGTGTCCAGCGGGCTTTCCCGTCCGTCCGCCTTGGGGTTTTGCGTCCCTGCGGGTCGCGGATAATGCGTTGGTTTGTTCTTGGATTTGTTCTTTTTTTTTTTGCTTTGGGGATACGTGTACTCGTAGTGCGCGTTTTTTGTGTTTGTCGCACGGGCGGTGCGTCCTGCGGATTGCCAGTTGATGATGTCCTTTGTTTTCGGTTTTTTTTTTTTTTTTTTTTTTTAGTATTCCAGGAGGGTTCCGAAACTATACCCGCATGAGCATGGGTGTGTACCGGATATGTCGTGGCAACGGCTACGCGTAACCCTCGAAAATTCGTTTTTATTTCTTCTAGATATAGACACACGCTCCCTGAATTCTGCAACTTCAGGTTTTGTCCTCCTCATATACGGGGTGTATATCCTGCATGACCATCGAGGCTCTATGTAATACCCGCAGTACGCGCGATCGAAGTATCAGTAGTATCACTAGTATCACACACAGCTTGCAAATACCAGGTAAGTATGAGTCTGGACGAAATTGTTGATCTCACGGCTGCTGTTGCAAACAGCAGGCCTGAATGAAGGCGACAGGGGACTCGGGCCGCCGCGAGTACGTACATACCTTTGGTCACACAATCATATTCGGACCCCCGGCTGCTTTTTCGATCCCGATGAATCATAGGCCTGCGCTTCCCCGCCTGTCGCTCTTGGAGCTGCGCGCATCCTACTATTACGGGGGACCATAGTAAACAGGACCAAATATCGTTAGTAAAAAAAAGCAAAATATATAGGCTTTTATGTGTACCGTAGGTCCTATTTACTACAGTCCCCCGTAATATTAATAGCGCGCGCCTGCTACCCTTTTTTTTTTTTTGCTTATTTTCTTCACATTCGTTGATCTTTGGCCTTGCTTCTATTTACATACGTACAGTAGTCGTCACCCAGATTCGGCGGGGTCACACATATAGAAAACTCTCCTTCCCCTTCCCTCCCCGACACGGTGTGATGATGTGCCTTGCTTTTTTTTGTCGGGAGAAGACTGCACTTGTGCCCCTTTTCTTGCCCCTTGTACACGTATGATGGCGTGCCCTCGTCTTCGTCTGGTTTTACCCTTGCGACATGGAAGCAAAAAGTCTTGTTCGCTTGCATCCGTCATCTGGGGCGCGTTATACACCCGTGTATATACCACTCTCAGGTATCCCGTGGGCGTATGTTCCGACCTTGCGAGTGCGGCGCAGCGGCGGCACGGCGGCGAAGGATCCGCCATCCGCTTTCAGGTGAGAGCGTGCAAACAGTCCTAAACCTCAGACGGATGGGATAATCGATTCTTGATCGACTAGGTTTTGCAGGACAGATATATGTATATATATATATATACCTGGTGTTGTATATATTGTGTCACACTTTCGATCGCGTGTACTACTACTGCTGTACGGGTTTTGTATGACCTCATGAAGGATTTATGTATAGTTAGCCTGATGTTGTTGTTACACCTTGCGGGGTATCATAGATCTCTAAGGGTAATGAGGTGTCATGAGAACAGCAGCATCATCGTCCACTTAACCGTACCAGGTACGACTCACGTCCGAATATATAAGTAACGCTTGTACATACATATTAAATACAAACGGCGCGTATATCAAGGGGCGGGGTACATGCTGACCTTAAACCGCGCGGGTATATGTGCTGCTGCTATGTGCATAGATGCTGGACCAGGAGTACGAGCTGCGGCAGGGGCCTCATCCGCCGGAAGGACTTGCCGGGGCGTCGGGCACAACCGACAGCGCATGGAGCTGCCGCCCTGTCTGTAGCAGTAGTTCTGCGGCCGCGGGAAGGAGACCCGGCGGCGGTGACCGGGACGCTCTGGAGCCGGCGCTCGATGTTCCCCTGAGGGAGTCTTCGGGCTTGCTTTGGATGTGGCCGGACCCCTCGCCTGAAGGTGTGAAACCCGAGCTACGTTAGGGATTGCAATTAGAGGTTGCAATTGGGGATTGCAATTAGGTTTTGCAACTAGGGGTTGCAATTAGGCGTTGCTGTTAAGAGGTTGTAATGAGGGATTGAAATCAGGGGGTTTCTTTTAGGGGTTCCAATTAGGGATTGCAATTAGGGGTTGCCCCTTTGAGCCCCAACAACATCTCAATGACGGGGTTTCTCAGCTAAGGAACTACCCAATGCACATGTTGTATTTCCGACCTGCCGTTTTTTTTTTTTTTGTGCTATTTTTCGTTAGTAGCCTAGCCCTGTTTTTTTTCTTCGCCGGGCTTATTAGCTTACGATTCATCAACTTCGGTGGCTGGGTGAAGGTATACAGAGGTATTCAAGTGGAGGAGTCTCGAACAAAATATCCGGGTGCTACGTACGCCTGTCGTAGGCGCGCGTCGCAAAAAATGTACTCCGATCGGATGTGTATTGCATATTGCAAATTGCAAGTCCGCATGATTGTGTATTTTGCAGGCCGTTTGTTGGGTGCTACCTACCACAGCACGCATTGTGAGATAGTGCAAGAGATGCCTGCAATACCCTGATAATTAACAGTATTAGCTGTGAGATCGAGGATTTCGTCGGCACTCATGTTTGCAGGCTGTTCTGTGTGTCATACAGTGTTTCGATCGCGCTTGCTGCGGGTTTGAGATGGCCCCGTGCAGGATATACATTCCGTGCATGACGAGGACACACAATCTGGAGCTGCAGAATTCAGGGAGCGTGTGTTCATTGGTGTTGATTCTGAACCCCACTTTTCTTGGAGCTTGGTAGGGTGGTAGTGCTATTACTGTACATACCAGGTGAGGTTTAGTCCATTGACTGTACGTACGAGGTACCAATATGTCACAAGCAAGCGGTACTTTTTCTCAAGTTTTGTGCACTACAGTAGCGCTGGTGTATACTGTACCTGGTATACTGCACCACTCCCGCCCGCAATGTTATTAAAGACCATTCCACAACGGTCCTTCTGCTTTTCCGGAGAGAGTTGTACGGCAGCAAAGGAGGAAAGTGCTTGCTTGCGTGCGCGTGCACGAGGTGGGTGGTGGTGGAGTGCATGGCGACTAGGGCAGGGTGCTCCTGGTCTGCGAAGCTATAATGTAAATATGTATCTGCGGTGTTTGCTGCGGTGACGAGGCAGATTCGCGTTGAACCGGTGGAAGGAAGCGACATAGCATCAGCCGCCTACGAGTACGAGGTAGCTAAAAAAAAATTCCCGCCGATCGGCCCCGATAAAAACACCAACCGATAGATCCCAATTCAGCATAAGCAGCTTATTACGACTCCCCGGGATTTCTATGCTCCATCTCGATTGACACCGCCCTTCCTTAGTTCCTCCCTCCCTCCTCCCCCCCTTTCTCTCTCCCTCCCTCCCTCCCTCCCTCCCTCCTTCGCTCCCTCCTTGCCTCCTTCCCTCCTTGCCTCCTTCCTCCCGTCCTTCCCCGCGTTCGGTGCTCTTGAACTCGATCGAAAACCGACAAAACGAACCTGCACGGCGCGGTACGGTACGCGGCACGCGGTATGGTCCGGTTCATTTCGGCACGGCAGGGCTCGCGGCCGCGGCGCGCGCTAACCCTGCGCCGCTGCCCGAGTTCGCTCTCGACTCGGCGGCCGGCGATCGGGGGAAGGGCGAGGCGGCCGGGCCCTGGCGACGTCTACTGGGGCCGCGTCGACGGCAGCAGCGCGCGGCAGAAGCAGGGGCGGCGGGCAAAACCGATCCGGAGGAGGGACACGGTCGGCGGCGGCGGCGGCGGCGGCGGCGGCTCGAGGTTGTCGAGAGGGAGTTGTCTTGCGGTTATGCAGAAGCTGTGGCGGGTCTCTTGGGTGCCTCGCACGGTGCGGCGGTGTTGGCGGCCGCGTCCGGGGGGTGGGGCGGGGGGAAGGAGGTCTTGGGGGAGCTGGTGCTGGCGGTGGTGGCTGACGATGTTCTTGCGTCGACCGCTGGCGCTTCGGGGTTCAAAGGTGAGTTTTTGTGTTGGGTGAAAGTGTGTGTGTGTGTCTGTGCGTGTGAGTAATGAGCGTGTGCGTGTGTGTATGAGCGTGTGTGTTTACGTCTTTTTCACGTTTGTGTTTCGTTTCCCCCTCTTCGCGATCCCAAAGACAGACAGGTGCGATCGGTCGGTAGCACTACGTTCCCGAACAGCCCCCCCCCCCCCGCTCCTCCCCACCCCTCGGTCACCCCGCATTTTTCTCCTAACAGCCGCTTTCGACACCTCTGGTCGGCGAGGAGAAGTCTCCGTCTCGCCTCCGACGGTCGTGGAGTGGCAGTTCCCGCCCCCTTCTGCTGACCGAGGCCAGGGTGGAGGAGCGGGCCAAGACCAAGACCAGGAGGACGCGCCGATTGCCCAAGGAGTCAACAGCCTCGGCGGCGCGGCGGTCCCCTTATCCGTCGAGCGAACAGCAGCGGCAGCAGCGGCGGCAGCGGGAGGGGGGGGGGGGGACTGGGGGGGGCAGCCGGCGCCGGTGGCTCCGCAGACGCTTGTCGGGGCTTCGGATAGGGGCCGGTGGTACCGTTAGCGGCGGTCGTGGTGGCGGTGAAGATGGCAGCCAGGGCGGTGGACGTGCCGGCAAGAGGTTTGGTGGAGAAGCATCGCGGGAAGACGGAGGGAGGTCGGGGAACGTGCGCCGAGGGGCGATACACTACGTGGCCGTCGTCTCCCCAGCTGGGCCGGAGAGCACGAGGGTGTTCGCAAGGTGGGCGAGGCAGCGGGGTTTGGGGGTGGTGGTGGGTGGGGGGGGGGTACTCAAGTCATGTTGGGGGGGGAGGCGTACACACTCGTTGCTTGCCGTGTTAATATTAATTTGACCGTTGACCGCATGGGTGTCAGGGTTTGGTCGCCCGGTGCGGGCCTGTGGTTGCCCTTGAGGAGGGATGCCGCGGTAGGGGTGGTGCCCTGTAGGGGTGGTGGCTTGTTATCGTCTGAGCTAGCTCCTCGCATGAGGAGCTTGATATGTCACCCGAAACGTGACCTCAAAAGAATTTGTTTCGCGCAACCCGACCACAAATTTGCGCTATCTACGGGCCATAGCAAATAGGACCGAATATTGTTTAGTAAAAATATGGAAATATGCGGGTGTTTGTGTGCACCGTAGGTCCTGTTAACTATTGTCCCCCGTAATAGTCCTACTGTAAAACGAAATATGTACCACTCTGTCCGATAATATAATATCCGTTTCACACTAATAGTTGAAAAAATGGTGGTTATATTGCGGGACAGAGTGGTATGTAGCAACTGATCTTACTAATGGGTAGATACTGCATTAATAGTACACTGGAGGGGCTCAACCGGTCACAACTTATTGAGCGAAAAGCTGCAATCCTTCTGTATCGTGGATTGAGCCCTTGGCGACGAGTCCTCGTACGGTTGCCGTCATTGGACGCGCGGTTCCGTACCCGTTGATAGCTGTAGCTGCCTTGGCTGTTGGTTCGGAATGAGGTATATGGTAGCGCTCTGTCCGGAAATGTAATGACAGTTTGCGGGTAGCGAGATGAACGCTCAAGCGGTGCTTATATTCACGGAGAGAGTAGAGTGTGTGTTGTTGGTTGGCTTGAAGGGATAGCCTGCTAGCCTTTACCAGCCATCTGTTGTTTATCAAGTAGAAGGAACAACCATTGTGTTGGGGGGGGGGGGGGGGAGGGCGTACTCATTTGGTGCTTGCCTTTGTCATCTGACCATTGACCACGCATCCCTTCCGAGACGGAGTGCCGTTCCTACTCCTCATAGAGACACCTCCAACATTGTAGTATTACGGGGGACCATAGTAAATCGGACCAAATATTTTCGGTAAAAAAAGCGAAATATATAGGTTTTTGTGAGCACCGTAGGTCCTATCTAATATGGACCCCCGTAATAGGGGGAGGCATATTTAATAATCAAAACCAAACGTGGTTATAAAAGAGGTTTTCGTAGTATTCGATTTGGCTAATTTTTTTTCCCCTGAGGTGCTCTTCCGCTCCAGTTTTTCAGAGCCTGTCCTGTGGCCACGGACTCACGATTTTTTGGACACGAGTTAATGCGAGAACAGCAACAAGGGGGATAACATGGTTTTGGCGTCCATCGTAGGTTTTGAATACGATGCCCCCCCGTGAAAGTGATCGACCACCCAGTCAGCGCTGAGGGTTGAGTCTACTGTAGGCTATCCCTTCCAACCAGCAAATGGCATGCTAGAGAACGATTCTCGGCAACTCGTCACGTTTCCAGGGGATGAAAAAAAAGGCACACCCGTGTGCTGCCGCACAGCGAGCCCAACCCCAACCCCAACCCCTACCCAACCCAACCCAATCGCGAAAGGTTAGCAATAGTTCTTTTGAAGCTCGAATACTAAAATGCGTGTTTTGGCAACCACCAAATCTTGCACGCCCCCGCCCCCGCCCCCCCCCCGCCCCCACCAGGCTTGAAACCGAGCCTTCGAGGTCGCTGGACGGCCCATCCCTGTGGTGGTCCCGACGGATTCGACGTGCGCTTCTCGTCGAGGCTCTAGACGATGTCGCCACTGCCGCCGCCGTCGCCCGTCTAGAGAATGCCCCGCAAGGCGCAGCCGACTCGGCGAGCGGCGGCGGCGGCGGCGGCGGTGCCAACGTCCAGCAACCGCGGCTGCTGTGGCCGGCCGTGGAAGAGTGGCTGGAGAGGGAGATCAAGGGCGGTCCTTTCTGAAGAACGATCCTTTCTGAAGAGCGGTCCTTTCTGAGGAGCGGCTCTTTCTGGGGAACGGTCCTTTCTGAGGAGCGACCCTTCCTGAGGAATGCTCCTTTCTGAGGAACAGTCCTTTCAGAAGAGCGGTCGTTTCTGAGGAACGATCCTTTCTGAGGAAGGGGTGCTAGGAGAACGCGGTTTGGCCTCGTGGCTGACCACCCTCATACACTAAAAATAGTACCAGGTACATAATAGGGCCAAAAGAGACCTTGTCGCGCCCAGAAAGACCGGCCTCCTTACGAAGCGTACTTGTTTCTGCGGGACGGCTTTGTGTCGGACCCAAGAAAAGAATGCCTACTTGGGTCGGGAAAACCTCGGCCTTTGCATGTACTGCATGCACCCTTGCGGCGTGGCGTGCTTGTCGTGGCGAGCCGAAGCCAGCCCTGTCATTGGTCCGAGGTCGGAAAGGATCTGTGCTCCTCTACAACAGCGCCGTATATAGGTTCGGTTTTCTTGCTTTCCCCTTCCCGGAGGTATTCATGGACGTCTTGCGCTTATTTTTTTCGGCGGCGATCGGGCCCAAGGCAAAAAGTATCGCCGGAGCTTATTCTTGTCGCAAATTGTCCCGTGCCATTCGAGTGACTGTGCTGCTGCCGGTACAGTAGACTACTCTATAGTTCATGTGTAAACTTTCTGAGGTACAAGTACGCATCACACGTCTGTCGCGAAAGTGGCGCCTGGCTGCGTCGCTTTCTTTTTTTTGCGAGATGCATTAGTTTTTCGGGGAGAAAATGTGGCGCTGCTGAATTAGATATTAATATCTAGTCTCCTTGGTATACGTAGTGTAAAGAGGTATGATATGATGCATTTGGTATGTACCGGGTACAATACGTTTGTGTCAAGGGATGTGATTTTTTTTTTTTTTTTTAAATTTATCCTCCGGCGGATTGGTGAAAATGGTAAAAGCGATTCATATGAAACGACAGCGCTGCACGATGGAAGTACTCTGTAGCCCCTAAAATGGTGCACTGTTAGAACGGGACCAGTGCTACGGCTACGGTGGAGGTAGCACTTTTTGGCCGGGAGACATTTTTTTTTTTCACTGATGAGGCTCCTAGGCTAAGGCACCAACTTCCCCATGTCACTGGGATACCATTAATCTGTATTTTTCCCCTTTTTCAATGCTTTACACCTTGAGACATGACATTATTTCTCATCTTGATTCCTGCCTGGTACGTGTTCTTCTGTCCGCTTTTGAGTGGGATGAGAAAGCTCCTCAACGGGGGAGCCTCAGAAGTATTTTGGTGCACCCCCTGCAGTAGCGTGGATAGATGGACGATAGTCTTACGGCGTGCATGAGCGTCCGCTACGGTACGAATGCAGATTGGGCAGGTTCTGCGTGAAGTGGGTGTCGGTAATTGCTGCGGAAATTCGATAGATAATAGTTCACTATTATTACATACTCGGCTCAGATGTTTTCGGGCGTCTCGCGGTTGAGAAGGCACACCAGGTACTGCGATAAGCCACCGACATCCGCGGCTGGCGGTACCTCCCGTGTCGACGCCAACCGTTGCCCCCGGACGAACGACGCTAACAAACGAAGAGTCGATTAGTCCGCAACAGAGACGATTAGCCCGCAACATAGTCGATTAGTCCACACCAGGATTGTTTAGCGCGCAACAGAGTAGATCAGTCCCCACTAAGGTCGACTAGTCCAACAATAGGGTCGATTAGCCCGCAGCAGAGTCGACTACCCCGCACCAGAGCCGATTTGCCCGAAATAGGTTCGACTACACCGCAACAGAGTCGAATTGTCCGCATTATACCTACTCTACCCTAACCGTGATTCACCGCCGCCATCTCGATACGCCGCCGCCCGCCGTTGTTCACGGCGGCGTTACTGTGCCTTGTGTGCTCGAAATCGTTACGCTTCGTTTCTGCGGGTTGTTGCTCCCGTTGTTTGTTGTTGGTCGATTGGGAGGGAGCTGCATGGCGTATGCACCGCAGTAAATGCGCGAGTGGAGGGGAGTGGGAGGAAAGGGGGAAGTGTGCTCGCTATTAGGATGCATCAACGGCGCGCACCGGCCTCGAGAGCGGTGGACTCGACCGAGGTACAGATGTTTTAGTGCTCGGTGGCAGCGACTACTACTATTTTACTACTCTTACACGGCTGCTGCTGTGTTTGAGCCACAAGTATCTTGTGTATATGTGTGGCGGCGAGTTTTCTTGTAGATTGCAGTGCGCGGTTTGTGCACGCACAAGCGATGCGCATGGAAACCCTCGAGACTGCAGACAATATGACATGGTACCTACAGTAGTGTCAGTATAATAGTATGCTACAGGCAGGAGCTTTTCGAAGCGTCGAGACGAGAGCTATCAAGCGCGTTCTTCAAATGGATTCTCGTCTCACAAGCAACACTACGATAAACACTATAAACAGGTAGCACTACTGCAGTCGTGACGAGGCAGTAGGGCCTTCGTTCGGCTCTTCGCCTTTTCTCTTTGACCAAGCATATGCCAAAAATCGTCTGTATCATTGTACTTCTACCGCCATGATATTCTTAAGAGTATTCTACGCGTATGATACCACTACGTTAAATGTTATCGCAAGTAGGACACGTTTAGTGCATAACTCTTGATCTTCCGGTGAGATACAGTTGGGCAGCAATGGCTTGTTTCATTTTACGGCAGGCAGTGTATGCGACTAAATACGCTAACAGGGGTGCACTATTGCAAAAGCACAGCAGCACGAGACTCCCGAAGTTGCGTATGATAGCTTTGTGCGCCGGACATGGCTGCTGGGCCACGTACGTCTCACGGCAAGGTTCGTGGTTGATGCTCAGCACGTTTTGGAAGCAGGAAAAACGACGAAGATAAAAAAAAAAGGCAGCAGCAGCTCGTCGTCAGTAACAGCGGCGAGAGTCGTCATGGTAACAAACAGCCTTGGTAGCGGGCATGATGAACGGAGCCAAAATCGCGGTGCAAGCGACAAGTCAAAACGCCGGCAGCCACATACGGTCAAAAATTGCGCAGGGGTGGGAAGGAGAGCTCTGGTGTCATGAATGGCCGTAGTCGTATGACCATGGACCCTCGCACCCCTAAAGTGCCGGGACGGAGCACGTCGGGTTTCACCGACCAGGCGGGGGGGGGGGGGGGGGGAGGGGCGCGTTTGCCGCTGACACCATACTTGCGCCCAACCAGGTAAGGACAAAATGCTACGAGTGACGCACGCGCGTACGCGAGAGACAGCAGCCGCGGCGCGTCGCGTCGAACAAGCGTATGTATCCCCTCCCGATCCCCGCGTCCGCTAGCAGGACAGCCCCGCTCTTCTTCTACACCCGCCCACCTACTGCTACATCAGCACACAGCCTTTATCTTCGTCATCGGACTCGTCCCACAAAGGCTTCCTCCTGCTCTGGCCCCTCTTTTTAGATCGCGCCGGCGCCGATTTCTTCGTCGGTCCTGATCCTGACCGGGCGTTCGACTTTCTCCCCGTCCAGACCCCTTTATTTTTCGGCGTCGTAGTCGTTGTCGTCGCTGTTGGCCGTCGCCTTTTCCCCCCCGTGTTCTTCGTCGGGCGTCGTCCGGAAGATGAGGCCGGCGAGGCAGCATTGCTACTCCGTTGACGGCGTGACGTCGCAGCAGCAGCAGCGCCCGCCGGCTGGGGCTGCGCCCTCCTGCCACCACCACCACCCCTGGGGCCCCCTCCCCACTCGGTCTCCGCCGTCCTCCTCTCAGAAACAAGCCTTTGCACCGTGACGCGAGAAGCCTTGATCAGGATGAGCAGTGCGACCGACGCCCCTATGCCCCTCTTAAACACCAGGCAGAACGCGGCGACGAAGAGCAAGACGTACTCGCGCGCCAGCGCCCCGCCGCCGGCCCAGTCCGCGGCGGCTTCCGCGCCTCGCAAGGCCCCGTTCGCCGCGCTTCGCGCCACCGCCAGCCCGGCCCGGTTGGCCGAGCTCTGCGCGAACCCCGCCAAGGCCCGACGCACCCCCCCCCCGCGCGCTCCCTCACCGCCCGCGTCCGCCTCACTCGCCTTGCTGTCGCGTCTTCCCCCCCCCCCCCTCCGCCCTCCTCTTGCCGCTTGCCGCCGACGCTGCTGCTGCCGCCCCGGGGTCGCCGCCCCCCCCCCCCCCCCGCCTCCGCCGAGGGATTTTCTTCCCCGAAATCGGGAAACACCTCCGGGAAAAGACCGGCGGCGGTGCCCGACACGAACGCCGCCGTCTCCTGGAAGGCGAGCCAGGCCACATCGCCGACCGCCTTGGCCGCCTCCCCCAGCTCCGCCAGGGCATCCTCGTCGTCCAAGTCGCGCTCCCGCTCGCCGTCGCCAAAGCTTAGCAGGTCGCCAATGCCGCCGGCCCTGGGGCGCGAGGAGGAGGAGGAGGAGTCAGATCCATCACGCCCACCGTTCACAGCATCACCGCCGCGTCTCCACGCTTGCTGCTGGCGCTGGCGGTAGGCGCCGCTGCTGCTGCTGCCGCTGCCGCTGCCGCTTCCGCTGGTGGTGGTGGTGGTGGCGGGGCTGATTCTGTCAGCAGAGAAGTTTTGACGCTCGAGCGCCTCCGAAGTAAACCCAGGGGTTCGGGTGCCACCACCGCTCGCGACGGAGTCGACACGGTTACTATCACTACTACGCAACTTCAACGCAGCCAACTTTTCGGCGAGTGCTTCCTGCGCGGTGGAGGGCGAGACACAGTATAAAAGTGGAGCATAGAGAAAGATAGCGACGACGGGAGCGGCGGCACCGGCGGGTAAGACGCGGGAAGTCAAAACGAGGGGGGGTCGGTTATTCGGTCCGGTTTGGTTTGGTTCGGTTCGGTTCGGCTCAGTTCGGTTGGGTTGGGTTGGGTTGGGTTGGGTTGGGTTGGGTTGGGTTGGGTTGGGTTGGGTTGGGTTGGATTGGGTTGGGTTGGGTTGGGTTGGGTTGGGTTGGGTTGGGTTGGGTTGGATTGGGTTCGGTTCGGTTGGGTTCGGTTGGGTTCGTTTCTGTTGGGTTGGGTTGGGTTCAGTTCGGTTCATCTGTATGTCACGGTCGGTGCCAAGAGGCAGCAACAAACAACCGTGCCGCCTGACGGCAAAAACGCAAAAAAAAACAGCCCTACTAGTACGT
This sequence comes from Macrocystis pyrifera, assembly GCA_031763025.1. Taxonomy (NCBI): domain Eukaryota; class Phaeophyceae; order Laminariales; family Laminariaceae; genus Macrocystis; species Macrocystis pyrifera. The sequence continues at coordinate 1,592,701 of JASSKH010000047.1, read as the reverse complement.
GTGTGTGCGATCTCCACGTCAAAATAGTTGTTTCTATCCATCGACAAGCAGCACGCCCAGGGCCCGTGCTGATTCTTGATCTTAAAAAAGATATACCAGGTATCAGGTATGAGATCACCACGGAACGGAGACGATACATCACAAATAAGGAGATAATCCAATGCAATGTACGCGTGGAGCGTGGAGTGCATGCATCTCCAAAAAAAACAAAACAAAGATGCATACAATCACACCAACCACCGACGTGAATGAACCCAGCCAACTCAACTTTTTCTTCTTTCTTTTCCATTTGGAAGCGGAACATCTGCTGGGGTGAGCGGTGCCAACGAGCGCTGACAGCAGTAGTTTAGATGATAATTTAGCGTAACAAATGTCTCGTGGTCGCTCAGAACAAAAGTTTTGAAACAGAAAAAGGACATGTTACATATTCAAGAGTAGTAACCAACCATTAACCAATCAGCAGCAGCAGATGAGAAGACAGCAGTGAAAAAATCGCCGAAAAACTCAGCAGAGTGACACGCCAGCCAACTGCCTCGCATTTTCAACAGTCAGGAAGATTTTTCAAAAGTGGCAAACCTTGTTAGATGTGACGTCTGCTCGTTCCCCACAAGCGCGGAGGGCACGGACGATTTCCGGAGTGCTCATGACCATGGCAGTCTCTAATTCCGCGCCATACGCGTCTGGCGACAAGCATGAAGCGGCAAGGCAGAGAACCAAAGGTTAATTTTACGGTTACGGTTTGTTCTTTGATGGACTCATGTCACAAAAAAAAACGTCCGTGGAGAGCACAAGACAGAACTCAAAATTGTGGAGGCAAGTAATAAAATGCATAAGAGGGAGCAACAAACAAAACAGTTTAGATTAATCAATAATCACGTAGTAAACGTACAGATTTGAAGGGAAACAATAGCAAGCAACATAGAAACATGCGCTCTCTCTATTTTATACACCTGTAAGTGCGATCACCGTACAGCCTGCCAGGTACCTAGAAAGCGGCAGGATTGACGGACGCTCTTGGCAGAGGGGACGAAAACTGGCCCCCGAGCAGGTAACAAACTTTCGTATATATTCCGTGAAATTCCCAATGGCAACAGCTTGGCGGTCGGCGGGCATGCTTGCCCTCGCAATTAAACATCACACAAATGCCCTGAAAAGCGCATGAAAGGGTCGGGTCAAACCTCTCGGGCCTGGTCGGGTCGGGTCGGGCAACGGTGACCGGACCCGATCCGTGAAAATCTGGAACCTCCTGACCCGACCCGAACCAACCCGGCCCGTGAGATTTCGGAAACTTCTTAGCCCGACCCGCGGTGTTGGGATCATGGCCCGTGAAGAGAGCCCCGGAAACAGTGGGATGAAGTCCCTTTCGAGCACACGCCCAGCTTCTACTGCCACACTGACGAATGGCGCTGTCCTTACCTCATGTCAACAATATATATATGTATGTACGCTCTGAACCCTGAATAACTAAAACCCTGAAACAATGAGCTTGTCTCGTCATTCATGTTAACCCTCGCCTGCTTTTGCCTCGGCGTCCATTCGCTCTTCGTCGGCCAGCACTTCGTCCGCCAGCAGACGCGTCAAGTAGCTGTACCCCGCTTTAGGGTTGCACCGCACCCCCCTGTACCGCAGCTCCTCCAACACATCGTCGAAGCTTAGCTGCCGCGCCCAGCCGAGAGCAGCGTGGTACGTCTCGAACCCGCTCTGTTCGTACCGCACCCCAAGGCCCTCCTCCCGCTCCCCGCCCCCCCCCCCCCACTTCCTCCTCCTCTTCTTCAGCGTACGGACTGATCGGGACGATCTCCAGCTTATCTAGGCCCTTCCTGCCGCCCCTTTCCGCGGTACTATCACCGCCGGCGCGTTCCGCGCCCTCCCGTAACCCTAGGGTAGCGTTCCAATGGGCCAACGCCGCCGACACGAACGCCTGCTGCAACTCTGATCGGTGCGCTGGGATGCGGTAGCGCGCGCCTAGGTCATCCAGGGCGTTCATGAGCTCCCGCGAGCTCATACGATCTGCGCGAGCGTGGAGGGACACCCTCCTGCTCCTCTCGCCGACTGTGCCTGCGCTAGAGTGTTTGCCTTTGGCGCTGTCCTCTCCGCCACCAGAAAAAGACGACGCTTCGCTCCCCGCGTCGATCCCCGCGTTGCCTAGTGTAGACCTGACCGAGCTCGAATCACCGCTACCATCACCCCTGTCGCTAGCGTTGCCGCCAGTAGACCAGCCCGTGCTCGAGTCAGCGCCATTCCTCTCGTCGCCGCCTGACGGCTGTCGGGCTGCAGCGCTAGTCCCGCCCCCTTTCTTCCGCAAACCTCTGCTACCCCAGCTATTCGCGCGCTCCCTTCCCTTTCCACTCCCCTCCTCCTTCGCCTCCTGCTCCGCCTCATCTTCTTCCTCCTCGTTCTCTTGCACCTCGTCGTCGTCTTCGGTCTCGTCCCGCTTCTTGCCGACATTCCAAGGAAGACGCGACGTTGCCCGTCCCCACCGCCCTATCGGAGTCCACCGCTCTCCACCCTCACCCCTACCCTTGCCCTCCTCGCCGCGCCCCTGCTCTGCCCCGTCTCCCGCGTCCTCCCCCGAGTAGGTGCCGCCAGGTGCCTCTTGCGTTGTTCCGCCTCGCGCTCCGTTCGTACCACCGCCATCGCCTCCTCCTCCCCGCTCTCGCGCCAAAAGCGCTGCTAGGTCGACGTCAGGTGCTCGCGCAGAAAACGCCACCCCAGACGCACGGAGCCGCGCCTCGAGCTCCGCCCTTCCAAGCGGCAACAGTCTCGCCGCTTCCAGCCGATCCTCTAAATCTCGCTCGACGCGGAAACGGCGCGCTTCTCCAGCCCCCTCCCGGGCGCCCCGCCGCCCGCTGGCGTACTGCCTCGCCAGAACGGAGAGGTCCGAGAGGCGGGAGTGCGCGACGCCCATCGCGTTCAGCTCCCGGGTCACCGCCTTTTTCCCCATGCGCTCCGCTTTCGATACGTCGCGGGCGTAGACCGCGTCCTCCTTCGTCTTCCCCTCCCCCCCTGCCCCCACCGGAGGCTCATCTCGGGGTGCGCTCGAGGAGGGGGCCGGCGCCTGTGGCGATGACGGGGCCGCGTTATTCGAGGCGGTCTTGGAGGCGGCGTCGGAGGACCCAACATCACCCTCTTCGCCACCACCGCCACTGCCGCCGCCACCATCGGCGCCATCCGACGCGGCCGTCTCTGTTGCTTGGACTGCTACGCCAGCAGCGGAATATGACGACGAAGGCGACGGCGGCGGCGGCGGCGACGACGACGGCGGCGAAGGAGAAGTACGCAGCTCCGCTAGGCGCCTCGCGAGGTCCACCTTCTCAAAAGCGTCGCGGTGGTCCACCCCACGACTCTGCAGCTCGAGCTTGATGTCAATCGTGGGCACCGACATGAGCCGCTGCGTCTCCGCCCGCACAACCTCCTCGTCCCCTCGAGGCTGGCTGCTGCTGTTGATGTTGGTGGGGTTTCCATCATCGCCCCTGGCGGCGTCGCCCCCCGCAGAGTTAGCCGCGCTCAACGGAGGCGATGGGGGGTGCCGGCTTCGCAAAGAAGAGGTGAAGGTTGGTCTTCGGGAAGCTAGGGGTAGGGGTGCACGGAGTTGGTGTTGCCAAAGGCCACGACGATTTTCGGGCGGCAAGCAGCACGCTCTCGGGCAGTGCACACAGGGGGGCTTGGTGCGGAGCGCGAATGCCTTGCAAAGGCCGGCCTGGGGGGGGGAGGGGAGGGGGGGGGAGAGCGGGTGGGCAGCGCGAGAGCCAGGCGTGACTAGAGAGAATCCTCTTGAAAATAGTCTCGAGAAAATTCTTCCGAAAATTTTAGAGAAGAATTCTTGAAACTATTCTTGAAAATAATATTGATGATGCTCTTCAGAATATTCTTGAATATATACTTGTAGTCTAGTAGTCTAACACTCTTGAAGAATTTCTTACGAACATTTGGGAGAAATATGTTGATCCTTTTTTTTAGAAAACTCAAGATCAATCGCCACGTGCATCAACTGCACAAACCGCAAAACGCACTGCCAACCGTGTAACACGACGCACAGGATTATTTTTCAGGTATGAATAGGTGTGTTTTTTTTTACAGGGGAGGGAGGGGCTCTGCTGTTTTGCTCGTTTCCCTTCTATACCCCCGCGTCATTGTTGTAGCTGGTTTCCTCTCATTTTCACGTCATAGACACACGGTCTATCTCTTGAGTATGGAAGGTTTCGGGCTCCTCCCTTGACGTTTCACTTTTAACCCTTTTACAGTAGTACTGCACTGCACATACACGTACATCTGGCTCTCACTCCAAGTTTTTTTGCCAAAACGGTAGTGCAGTAAAATGGGTAAATAACCAGGGCTGTTAGCGGGTCATGATCCGACCCGCGGGTCAAGTCAGGAAGTGTTCAGAATCTCACGGGTCGGGTCGGGTCAAGAGGTTTTCAGATCTCGCGGGTCGTGTCAGGTCGGGTCAAACTCTTTTTCGAATCTCACGGGTCGAGTCATGAGGTGATGAAAATCTCACGGGTCGGGTCAGGTCTTGACTCGCGATAAACGGGTCACTCGCGGGTCGGGCCAACCCGACCCTCCAGTTGTTGTCTGTTGACCCGCGGGTCGGATCCGCGCATCCGGCCCGCGGATCCGACACTTCAACAAGGTCCTGCATTCTGCTCAAAGGCTTCTCTCCCACCGACACTGAATAGCACTCTTTTGGTACCATAATGCGTATATTCGCACGTCGGCATCCATCCATACCCACTACAGCCAGGCCACATATCACTACAGCTGTGGGGTACAAAAATGAAGATAAACTTGTTTTGGAGGCGTCGGCCCACGGGCCTTATCCGCGGGTCGACGGTAGTGGTCTCGCGGTTTGAGGTGACCCGGCCCGCGACAAACCCGTATCTCACGGGTCAATCGGAATCCGGCGGGTCGGGTCGGGTCAGGTCAAGAGGTGTTCAAAATCTCACGGGTCAGGTCGATTCGGGTCAAGAGGTTTTCAAATCTCGCGGGTCGGGTGGAGTCGGGTCAGGAGGTTTTCAAACCTCACGGGTCGGGTCGGGTTGAGTCAGGAGGCTTCAAAAATCTCGCGGGTCGGGTCGGGTCTGCTGACCCGACCAGACGCGACCTGACTTGTGAGGTTCGACCTGACCCGCGAACAGCCCTGCTTTTCACAAGCGCAAACCACACAATGCTCCAAAAAAGTACAAAACAGACACTACTTCGTACCGTACGACATTTTCGAAAAAGTTCTAGGGGCCAAGGACAAACCTACCCACCAACGTACCAACGTTTATATCTTTTGGACCCGTGAGCTTACGTCGTTGACCCGCGAGATATTTCATGGGGTCAGTAGACCCGACCCATATGAAACCCGTGTCTCACGGGTCAATCGGAAGGTGGCGGATCGGGTCAGGAGATTTTCAAATCTCACGAATGGGATTGGGTCAGGTCAGCAGTTTTTTAATCTCGCGGGTTGGGTCGGGTCGGGTCAAGAAACATTTTTAAAATCTCGCGGGTCGGGTCGGGTCAAGTCAACAAACCTCAAAAGTTCAGCTGACCCGACCCGTGAGGTTTGACCTGACCCGCGAAAAGCCCTGGAAAATTCCGCCATGATATGGCTTTACGTCTATACGTTTACTGGAGTCTGACGAAAACAATAGAGTTTCATATGTACAGCAGGCCAGTACGTATACTATTAATATTAATATTAATACTACTGCTGTACGACTGGTACCTTGTATCATAAACCGGTATGTATGACATCATTTTGTACCATGCGTACTGCTGTATATATCGTATTCAATACGTACGTACCTGGTACTGGTGAGTCCTCTGTCTGGTCTTTTTTTTTGTACTGGAGTGTTTGCGATTTTGTTTTTTTTTTACTTTTACTTCTCTAAAAATTCTCCCGAGGTAAATTTTTTAGGTAAATTTCTGAAAAAAACGGCCGGAAAAGACTTCAGCGAAGTAAGGATTTCAGCGAAAGTTACGGTAACTTTTGGCTCTCTGTTTCATTGGCCTACACGCACGCACCGAGCATTATCCCGACGCAGAACGCAACTAAAATCTCGAAGGATCAAAACACCGAGCATCTTCCATGCCACCATGCTGCTTGCCGTACGCATCACGACAACCGCTGGGAGCACAGAGGCTCGAGAGGTGTAGCTTGGGTATAGCGCGCACGAGCGGCGTTGGATCGTGCCAGCGGGTCGCCGCCGCTGCTACGGTACACGCTTTCGCCCGCTTGGTGACGACGTGGAGGATGCGTCGTCCCATTAAAGGACTCGTATTCACACTCGTACTCGTACTCGTGCTCGTAGAGAGCGCGACAGCATGACAGCTCGTGTATCATTTCGATTTCACCATACTACGGCTGCAGCAGCAGCAGCAGCGGCAGCGTCGGCGGCGGCGGCGGCGGCGCTGTGGCGTGCGTAGGCCGAGCGCAGCAACAGCAGCAGCACCAGCAGCACCAGCAGCAGCAACAGCAATCCAAAAATGGAAGCTGGTTGGTGCTGGTGCTTGCTGGTGCTGGTGCTGGTGCTGACGCTGTTTATTTTTGTTGCTCACGCTGGCCCTAGCTGCGTCTAGCGCCAGCTAGCTGCTATTGCTGCTTGTAGTCGTGGGATGGCTGTGGTGGCTTCGCGGTCAACTGTGCCGCCGAAACGTTGCTGGGCTGCCGTCGCTACTCGCACGCTGTTTTTTTTTTTTTTCCGTTCACAGCATTCGTTCTTTTTTTGTTTGCCGCGTTGCCTCACCTCCCCACTTCCCTTCTTATTTTCGGAGGCGTCGCCTGCAGGATTTGATTTACCTCACTCGCAAACACACCGAAATCAGGAAGGGAAGGAAATTCACTTTTTTTAGCGGAAGTAAAGTTTTTTTTGTTTTTACCTCTATCGCAAACACTCTACTGGTACGTCCTTTCCTAAGATTATCTTGAAACTGCTCCTATTTCGAAAATAACACTCGCAGATTTACTACTGCTGTAGACTTCATACTTCCAGCGCAATGATGCCCCATCAGCATTGAGCAAGCAGCAGCTATCTTGTACCAAACACCCGCTGTTTTGGAGCAGTGGTTGCAGCAGTGGTCGCAGCAGTGGTATACCAGGTATACATACACTACTGTAGTTGCGGGGGTGGTGGAAACAGGCTCACTCGGCACGTCTCCCCTGGTTTGGTCTACCTGTGCATACGTATACACGAGTACGACCTCTTCCCCTTTTCTCCGTACTACGGCACTGCTGCTGTTGGTGCTTCTACTCGTGAACGGGCATGCCTACAGCCTGAGACAGAGAGGAGAGAGAGTGGCTGTTGGCAGCTCCGTACGAACGTGTGTCCCACATACCACATAGCTTGCTTTCTGGTATATCCTTCAGGACACTCCGCACATCATCAGCGCCGCCATTTGAAGACAGCGCGGGGGTCAAGATCTTCACAGGCGAAACTGCAGGTACCACATGCGTGCAACGGGAAGAGATGCTGACATTTTGATAGCCTGCTTGCTCTCCCGATGATCAAGGCAGCCAGTCTCTCATGTACGAGGAACACAACCAAGCCAGTCTGCGCACCGTCGGTAGAGGAGACCTAAAGGCCTAAAGCACGTGTTGACAAGTACTGTCAGCTCATATTTTTCATGTTCTTCACGACCGAACATATTCACCTGTGGGGTCACGAGCACCAGCCAGAGGACCCAGAAAGGGGCATGATGACCTAAATTTCCCCCATAGGATTCAGTGCACATCTTGGCTGGTACTCCCTCGCCCTCTAGGCCATGCCAAAAGTAGCCGACCATGCGTGATGAGGATATATATTTGACGAAATAGAGTTGTAAAGATTAGAAAGGCCTTGTTCGCAAGGGGGAATTTGGTTGCACATTCTGCGATGAACTTGCTGCTGGCTCATCCTTGTTGATGTTCCATTGCCGCACGCGGTTCGCGTTGACCACGTGCGCCACGAAATATCTTGTTTACTTCGGCGGAGTCCTACAGGTGGATCGCTTTGCGCCGTTAGGCTTTCAGCGTGCGGCTGAAATATCGGCAATTTCCATTTCTCCTACTTGGGCAGGAAGACAGCTGCATCGCGTCGTTCGCAGCAGCAGCGGCAGCAGCAGCAGCAGCAGCAGCAGCAGCAGCAGCAGCAGCAGCAGCACAAACAAAGTGGTCTACTGTGCTACTATGCACACGACTGGAGGGAGAGATGGCGAGGTATTCATACGCAACGATAACGGTAAACATGTTTGCTGCCGTGCAGCGGGGGACGCCGGAGAGTTTTCCTTTTCTTGGAAGCAAAACATAAAAGAGTGTTGATGGTTGATGTCCTTTAGTGCTGCTGCTGTGTCTGTACTGGTATCATATCCGCGGTGCCAGAGGTACGTTTTATGGCAGCGCTTGTTCTCCGCGCTCGAGACCTCTCGGGACTTTAGAGAGGAAAATTGACGACCAACAATGACGATTTCAGCAAAATGCCCACTGCGTGATTGGGGAATGATAACACAAATCGGTGTCCGAGATACAACGCAAGGAGTCGAGTCGTATGGCATGTGGACGCGACATGAGCCTATGCCTATACCCTCGGTATTGGTGGGCGCTCACGCCGGTGGTTGGTTGATGAAACAAAACATTGAAAAACATCAGATTTGTCATTTCGCTTTGGTCGCTATCTCGGGGCTGAGGCGAATTCTAGGAATGTTCCTGAGAACCGTACGGTACACATGATATATTATTAAAACTTCTGACAGCAGTAGTATGAGCCCGAAACCAGCGGGCGGGTGGAGTTCGGGGTTGGTGGCGGGGTTTGGCGTGGGATCAGAGTTCTTGGTGGGCCATGCCGGTGGCTACGATTAATATTTTCAGGGTCAGTTTGGAGGGCTTTGGTCGGGGTGGGATCAGGTCCGATTGTTGAGTGGGATCAGGGTGCCAAGCGGGACCAGGGCGTCATGTTTTTACGGTTCTGATGACCGTCGGCTTCGTTACAGTCGAACTCTATTAATAGGAACGTTCCAGGAAACGTTCTATCGAAGCGTTTGTCTACCCTCCGTATTGCTGTAGCCCGCTGGAGGACTGGAGGCGATGTATTTGCAGCAGTTGCTTTGGGAGTACGAGCAGTGTATGGTCAATTATCCCGCGCAGGGTACCCGTACTCGTGTCATGCGTGAGCTCTATAGTAGCGGTAATATCCTTGCTATTCACTACAGCAACCCATGCCTCACGTTTCTCCAACAAGAGACCCGTGAGTGTGTCCCTTTTCGCCTTGCGACACCCCCGGCAGCATTTAACTTCACCCACATCCCGAAGGGAAACCTTGTACCGTGTACAATACCGTACCGGTACACGACAACAGGATGCCGCAGCTCTTGCTTGATCCGTGGGTCAAATCACGACACAGCGGGAATCCGCCCTGCACCCACTCACGCACGTTTTATTTATTTAGTAAATGATACGTAAGTAGAACAAAGAAGAAACATGGTGCACACATTTCAAAATGCAAAACATTGCCCGCCCCCCCCCCCCCCCCCTCTCCCCGGTCCCCACCCCCGCCTCTGCCTCCTCAACATTTTACTACTGCAACAATTACCCCGCACTAGTTCCTAGTAGTCTTTCCCCGAAAAGTGATATTCAGGGGTTACAATAACGTTGCCTATCCGTATTCTCTATGTATCATATGTGTGAACTCTCTTCTTTCAAACGATTGCGTACTACAAGCAGGAGGTCTGCGATACTAGCGGTGGCGTGCCACAGCCGCCAGCGTCAGCACGGGCTGGAATGCCGCCGCCGCCGCCTCGAAGTCTGAGCGCGGAGGTTATCGCCGCTGTCGACGAGTTCAACTGGCCGCCGATCCTCAGCCGTCAATGGACGCCATCACCTTCTCCCTCCACCGGGGGGGTTGTCGGTGCGTCCAATGTTGGCGCTCTGGAGGAGGGTGGGGCAAGGGTTGACTTGGCTTCTGACGTCGCCGAGGGAGGAGGCGGGGGAGTGGGGGGGGGGGGGAAGGGGGAGAAGCGGCTGAAGGTGTTGACATGGAACGTGCTATGCGATGGTCTTAGTGGATCGCACCCCGAGAAGGGAGGGTTCCTGATGGCACCCGAGGGCAGCCTCGACTGGGACAAGCGCCGGTGAGAGGAAGAGAGAGAGGGGGGGGGTAGAGAAAGAGAGACTCATGTCATGCATAGCCGTAGCCGTATCATATGACCATAGACCCTCGCGTCCGTACAATGCGGGTTCCGGGGGGGGGGGGGGTGTACTCATCATCATCCACGGCCGTGGTCGTATGACCATAGACCCTCGCATCCCTTGCGGGGGGGAGGGAGAGGCTAGAGAGAGAAAAGAGAGAGGGAGAGAGAGGCTGCGAGGGCTACCAGGTGTACAGCAGGTTCACCGCAAGCAAAACTAACTACAACAAGCACTTGTCCCCCGTGACTACTCGTGACCGCCCTGCCCTGTCCTCTTGCCCTACCCAAACCCTGCAGTTGGAAACTCCTGGAAGAAATACTGAGGTGGGACTGCGATGTGCTCGTGCTTCAGGAGGTCGACCACCACCACGACTGGCTGTCCCCCATGCTAGCCAAAGAGGGCTACAGGTCTCTCTTCGTCAAGAAGCCCATCGCTCCTGGGCTGACGTTTAACCCAACCCTCGAGGATGGCTGCTCCCTGTTTTACAGGGCTTCTGTGCCCGCTGGAGGTGGAGGTGCCGGCGCGTCGGCGCCGAGGAAGGGTGGGGGTGGCCACCTCGAACAAGGAGGACCGGTGTCGGACAAGACGACGGTTGATTTGCTCGACGCGCACACTTTCACGTACGCTATCGACCAGACAGAGGACGAGGAGGAGGGAGAAGAGGAGAAGTGGGTGGAGGGCGAGGGGGATGGCAGCAAGAGCAACAGTAGTGCTACCGCCGCCGCCGCTGCCGCTGCTGCCGCCGATAAAAAGGTCTCGCAGAATCAGGTCGCGATGATCTCGCTCTTGAGCGTTAGCGGTGGCGGGCGCGAGGGGGGAGCGGGGGCGCTGGTGGTTGTGGCGACGACTCACCTCAAGGCGTCGAAGGACAAGCGCGGGGAAGTGATGCGGTCGAGACAGGTGAGCTAGTACACGCGTTCATGTATGCATGCAGTATGTCGCTGCTTTTTTAAACATTTTTTAAACAAAAAGTGTCTACGAGCTGTGCGATCGAATTTTTCCTCAAAGTCGTATTGGCAAGTTTTGGTGTGATGCTTCGATGGCGCCTCCTTCGGGGCGTGTTGTAGGTTTATAGACTGGTGTAAAATTTTCTGGTAGTTTTTGTACGCATACGCAGTATGTGCTACTTATGGCGTGCCATATATAGTTGTCGCAGCAGGCTGCAGACATGTTTTCGCCACAAGGCAGTCAGTTGGGTTTAAAGACAATGTCATCCATATGTATTCATTTTTACTGTGCTTTTTCAACCCTTTCACGACGCAAAAACATAATCCGTACTATTTACAAATCTAGTCCCCAAAAAACGTGGGTGCCGGTTCGCAGCAAATACTCCCTTTGTAGGTCGTGCACCCCGGTTTCGGGGCCAAAACAGTGCACCCCGGTTTCGGGGCCAAAACACTTGGAATTAGTATGGGATACGCTGTGCGGTGGTGTCCGGGTTAGGCTTTTCACAAAAGGCGCCCTTTTTTATTCGTCGCTCTCCGCACCGCATCGCACCACACCGCACCGCACCTCTCACCTCACCTCTCCTCACCTCACCTCACCTCATCCCACCCCACCCCAACCCACCTCAACTCACCCCAACCCACCCGACCCCATCCCACCCCACTCTACTCCACCGCACCTCACCCCGCCTCACCTCACCTCACCTCACCTCACCTTAACTTAACGCACCTCACCCTACCGCCTCCCACCGCACCGCACCTCACGTCGCAGGCCCAGCAGCTGCTCGATGAGGTCAAAAGGTTCCGGGAAGGGCACGAGCGCGGGCGGGGCTTACCCTCCGGCTCGATCCCGCTCATAGTCGCCGGCGACTTCAACGCCGCGCCCCACAGGTCGAAGCCCGGCAGCGGCGGCTACGAGCCCCTGTGCTTTCGGCAGGTTGAAGCCCACCCGCTCGCCCTGCTGTCAGCTTTCCCCCTTGAAGGCGCGTTCACCACGTGGAAGATTCGCCCAGGACCTCCTCGCCCAGTCGCGCCGCCGGTGGCGGGGGCTGGTGGCGACGATAAGGGCTCTGTCGATGGGGGGGGGGCATCGGGAGCTGGGGGAGGAGGAGGAGGAGGAGGAGGAAGGGGGGGAGGGGAGAAAGGAATCGTGAGCACGAAGGAGACAAAGCACTGCATCGACTACGTTTGGGTTTCGGACGGGGTGCGGCCGAGGCGTTACTCGATGATGCCCACGGAGGAGGCGCTGGGGCCGCTGCGGGCGCCGTCGTTTGTATACCCGTCAGATCATTTCGCCATGGCGGTGGATCTGGTTTTGCCGTGTTGCTATTAATAGTAACAATACTTTTATCAATATATTAGTGGGTCCGTCGTATAGAATGTACGAGTAATACCTGTAGTAGCCAAGACCTGAATTCTTGTGTTTTGTGTGTTGGTCTGCGTGTCGCAAGAATTGAACGTTGTTGTTTTTGTTTGTGTGTGTTCTGGTCGGTCGGTTGGTCGGTACTGCCTGTGCTTTGTGGTCTGTCATTCGGGAACGACTACTCATACGCATAGGCTACGTACGTACCACTGCTGTCTGCCTGTTGTAATACCTGGTATTAATAGTCGATTCTGGTCGGGTCGGGTCGGGTCGGGTCGGGTCGGGTCGGGAACTTTTCAAGTTCTCACGGATCGGATCGGGCCACCCTTACTCGACCAGACCCGACCTGACGCGCGAGGTTCAATCAGATCCGTGAACAGCCCTGGATTATATATTGGTGTAGGTGTTGTGGTTGAACTGGAAGCAGTAGCAGCAGCTCCTAGCGGCGACATGAATGCCACCTCGAGCCGGCCGCGCGCGGGCAACTGGATCGTGAGAAGGTTCATCTCTCTCGCGGTGCGGTGTGTACGCAGCTGCACAGCCGTATCACACTCGTCCTCCTCTTCCTCAGATCAGTATTGTCCATGACCGACAATCTGATTCTTCCAACGGCAGGGCTTCTTGGTTTGAAAATTTCTCTTGACCGGTTGAGCACCCCGAGTAAACATCGACCGGTTACTTAGTACCGGATATGATGCATGAACTGTTTTTATTTGTTTCAGGACTAATAGCGCATCGTATAAACGATTGGTCGGCGTTTTTTGCGCGAAAAAACGAAGTTTGTTTTGAGGTCACGTTTCCGGGTGATATATTGAGGGATGCTCCCGCGTGCGAGGGAAAAGTGTGATAAAATAAGCCGCCACCCCGACCGCCGTGGAGTTTGCTCATTCATGTACGTTGTACTAGGGACTTACGTCTTTGCAGGCTAGGGATGGGTGGGTGGGTGAGCGGATGCACCTGCAATTTTCTTGAGACTTTCTCGCTTTCGAAGAGTTCTATATATCTCTCTCCCTAAAAAACTGTCTCGAAGAAAAATGCACACTTGTCACCCCTCTCTTGGGAGTTCAGAGGGGGGAAGAATGACGATAAAACGTTGGCGACTGCAGCAGCAGCAACGTCCACGGCGTGGTCGGGGGGATGGCATCCAATCGGTGTCCGAGTTACTATGGTTGAATGCAAGCAGTCATTCGGCACAGCGGCCGCAACATGAACCTATGTATACCCTTGGTACGGCTGGGCGCGGACGCTGCCCTTAGACGGTCGATAACGCCAAAGTTATCGTCGTTTTGGTATTTTTAGGGGGGCCCTAAAGAGGGTCCTAACCCGACGATGGGCATTCCATCTATCTCATGGCCTGCTGTAGGTCTGTAAGATCGAAAAATGATTTTCGTAAAGGAAAATGCATACATAACCTGGTAACATTTGTTTCTGACGTCAAACGTGTCCAGAAAGAATTGTGACTTGTTGTCGCCGACCATGCGAATTTATCTTTTTGTCTTTTTTTTTTTATAGTCATGGATTCTACCAAACGTGAGGGTTTTACCCTGGTAGAGAGGGTATAAGGAGGACGGAAAGAGGGGGTCACTCTCGAGTTATACGAGTACCTCGGGCTTGATGTGCACAGTACAGCTGCGCGTGTGGAGCGGTAGAGGCTCACTAGCAGACGGCACGGCACTGCCGCCGCCGATTGATAGGCATATATATGCCTTACCGCCTTACCGCCTTATCGGGTGGTTCCCTCCTCATTTGAGAAGCCCCATAAATCAGTCACAATTTTTTGCTCTGCAATGGAAAAAATGCTACGTATATACATACACTCCTGTTGTAGCACCCATCGGCCAGAAATATTCCGAAAAGAGCGTGGGAGTTAGCACGGGCGCGGTGCGTGCGCTCGTTTTTTTAGCGCTCGATTTTTTTTCCCAGAATGAACGGGAAAGGGTTAAGGTTCGCCAATAGAAACCGAATTAAAGGTGATTTCGGAACGATCTATTCGGTCGAGAGAGAGGAAAATGTGAGTTTTTTTCCCCCAAAAACGTAATTGTTCGACTTTTTCACGTATGTACACAACACGCTTACTACCACCTCGTTGTTCGAGAGAAAAACGAGGGCTGAGAAACGATTCCCCGACCTGTTATTTCGGGGGACCATAGTAAATAGGACCTACGGTACACACAAAACCCTACGTATTTCCCTATTTTTACTAACAATGTTTGGTCCTATTAACTATGGCCACACTTGATAGTGCGAGTTTAACCCTAGGACCGCAGTCCCGTTCGGGGATAAACTACTTAGAATTAGAGTGCTTTGTCCCCAAAACCGGACTGCAGCATATACTAAGAGGGTTAACGCCCTTTACGGTTGTTGGCAATAAGTTTTGCTATTAATATTATACTGCTGCTACGATGGAAGAACGAGTCGAAATCCTTACATAGCACAGCAAGTGATGGCGCACTAAAGCGAGGCCGAGAGAGAAACTTTGAACGATTTTTCCGACTATTATTGTGATACTGCCTGTAGCTACACCCCTCTCATACTACTACTGGCCAACGAAAAAAAATCGTCGTCATCCAGTGTCGCTCAAGGGACATGATACCCTTCGATTCGTAGACGGGTCGTTGGGGATTTTCCTGTCATCTGTCGATGTTGCTTTCAGGAAATTTCGGATTGGTGGAGAAATCCTTGGTCGACGCGGCTGCCGTCATCTCCACGACAGGGTCGCCACTCTCTTTTTCTTGTACATATGTATCACACTACTACAGCAGCAGTACCCCTATAATCAGAAGTTTCGAAAAATCTACCAAAAATCTGTACAGCAGTGACAATGAAAAAGCCGCGGGCAAAAAAACGCCCTTTTCAGTTATTGTAACATGTACGTACGTAGTTTCTTGTTTTCGGCGGGCTTCGTATCGCAGACAGAGACACATGCCACTCTCTGTATAACATACAGTAGGTGAAAATTTGGGAATCGGTGATGATCTGCGGTAGATGATATATCTATCTATGGGTCCCATGCATGGAAGTATTACACGAAATAAGCAACCCACTCCCGGCGAAAAGAAAATAGGGATCGTTAAGACAATAACGTCAAAGACCAAAATGGGCCCTCCAGAGAGTGGTGCAGCAGTTACATACGGCGTACCATATTTTGAGCACTGATCCCATTGTTAGCTCTTCCAAACATTTCTCGCGGTTTTGTGGCGCCCGTAACATCGCGCGGGGCGGAAACCCGATAATAATAGCCGACGCGCAACACGTACATATATATACTTACGTACACGTACATCCAAACAAAAAAAAAAAGCGGTCTGCGCCAACGCTCGGCTTTTTTTTTTCTCGGGTGCCCTACTGTGTGTGCCTTTTCTAGCTGTATTGATATATCGTAGAATGATAATAATAGGTGATCCAACCGAACGCCACACGCCCGCCCCGAAGCGCTCCCTCCTCGGACGCAATGTGCTGTATGCATTGTCAACAAACTTCCCCCATTTTGTTTGTTTGGGGCTTAAGTGCCACGTACAACAAGCAAAATAGCTAATTTAGTGTCCGTCTGACCCCCCCCAATTCAGGAGGGGAGGGGGGGGGCGGGGACAAGGAAGGGGATGGGGGAATGCTGGAGGGGGAGAGAGGGGGGGGGGGGGGGGGGGGGGGGAAAAGAGAGAGGGGAGAGAGAGAGGGGGGGCGGGGGGCACAGCAACTCGAAAAAATCTACCACAGGTACACGCAGTAGTAGAAGAGTTAGTTGTTGAGGTCGCCAAGCTATTATTCCTGGAGAAAGACCAAAACGGCAGCGATTTGCGTCAATCCAGTAGGCTCACACGTTAGTCTGCTTGAACACGCGTCCCTGCTTAATGGTGAGGGGGGGTGGGAGGTGGGGGGGCGGAAGGAATGCCGCTCGCTGTGTCATGATCCTTTCCTGGGATGTACGAGATGGAGAGTGTTTGGACGAGAGGGGGCAAGCGACTCACGGCCAGATTTCAGCAGTGATGTATTAACTATGGTCCCAGAAACATGGACAGAGCCACGGAAGGGGGCAGGTGTGGCGCGGGGGGGGGGGGGGTGTACTCGATATCATGCATGGCGGGGGGGGGGGGGGTGAGAGTGTACTCAACATCATCCAGGGCCGTAGAGTCCTATGGGGGGTGTGCTCGATATCATGCATGGCCACAGTCGAGTGACCACATAGACCCTCGCATCCCTACAATGCCGGGACGGAGCACGTCGGGGTTTCACCGACAAGGTAGACATCATTGCTTGCCCCAAACGCGAAGCGCCGAGAGGTGCTCGGCGAGTGGCATGAAGGTTGAGCTGCATCCTACTGAAACCTAAGAACTGCGTGTGAGGCGGATTTGCATATATTATATATGGACGGCAGCTTTAGGAGGAGGTGAACAACATAGGAGGACTCCGAAAATTCTCGATGACGGTGAGTGTAGACCGATGGATTATTGTGAACGGCGGCGGCCGAGGAGGAGGAGGAGCAGGAGGAGGAGGAAGGAGTAGGGGGAAGGGGAGGATAGTATATGAAGTAGTAGTAGTAGTAGTAGTAGTAGTAGTAGTAGTAGTAGTAGTAGTAGTAGTAGTAGTAGTAGTAGTAGTAGTAGTAGTAGTAGTAGTAGTAGTAGTAGTAGTAGGAGTAGGAGTAGTAGTATTTAGTAGTAGTAGTAGTAGTAGTAGTAGTAGTAGTAGTAGTAGTAGTAGTAGTAGTAGTAGTAGTAGTAGTAGCAGTAGCAGCAGCAGTAGTAGTAGCAGTAGTAGTAGTAGTAGTAGTAGTAGTAGTAGTAGTAGTAGTAGTAGTAGTAGTAGTAGTAGTAGTAGTAAAAAAGGGATATTGTGGGAGATAACAAACGCGGGTCTCTCATGACGGCTATGTTGTTGATGTAATAAAGCTTTTTTCTCTTCGTAATAATAACTTGTTGTAAAGCACGGCAAGCGTTGCCCTGCTGTTGTTCCCAAGGCGTTACCATTTAATGCAAGGTTGGACGGAGGTATATGGACATTTCAGGGATTGGTCGGGCACAGAAAAGCGGCCAAAAAGCAGGAACGATACCTTCGCAAAGACATCGCCCAGAAACAACACGACGTGCATTTGGGGTAGGAGCGAAAAAAAAACAGCTGCGATACTATATAACACTATACTACTGCAGAGAGAGGAGGACAGGTGCATTTTGGGCGGGAGGAGTGAAAATCTGCAGCAACAGCGACACGAGAGATTCTGAAGTACTAGTTACATACTGCAAACAAAAGGGTCGGTAGAGTATACCATTGCCCATATCAGTCATCGGGACTCATTCATTGACTCGCGAATACCAGCAGTCATTTTGAAGTACCGAGTCCGAGAGTGGTACGTCAAAATGCTGAAACGACAGATCAGATGATGAAAGTCCTCGTGAGTCTCAAGGGTATACGGGCTGAAATGACGTCCTCTGACATGAGCGCACTTTTATTAGATTCGAGATATAAAAAAACAAAAACAAAATATTACGGTCGAATCGCGCAGATTTTGCGATGGCTTCGACGCGCGAACGCTCCCATATCATACTAAATAATACGTCGCAGTCACAGTCATCCAAGAAGACAAAAGGCATACAAACAAGCAAGGATAACATTGATCGGTCGATTATCGTCATTATACTACGTACTTGCCCCAAGAAGACAAAAGGCATACAAACAAGCAAGGATAACATTGATCGGCCGATTATCGTCATTATACTACGTACTTGCAGCCCGTAACCAAACTCTGAAGCTTTTTCAAAACTTTTTTTTATGTTTTTTATTAGAAGTGAAATAAACAATGGATGACCTTACAACAACCAGCAGTGCGATCGAAGTATCACACACGCATCAATCAGCTACTACTATATTTTACGGGGGAACAGAGTGTATGAATGACCAGGACCCAATACGTTTATAATAGTAAAAATACAGGAATACCTGGTATGTTTTTGTTGTTATTATGGGTCCTGATCACTAAGATGTCCCCTACAGCGTGGGTTTGCAGAGATTTTCGCCTGAAAGAGGCGAAAACAACACGGGAATAAAAGACTGTACGATAATGTGAGAGTACCCACTCCTACAGTATACCCAACTCGGTATAGACCCCGCACGCACACACGACGTGAAAATAATCGACACGAAAGTGAGAATATATTTTCTTCTCTTTTCATATTATCATGTTGGTCCGACATAAAAACAACCAATTAATTCCGTCGAAAAAAAAAGCGTGAGAAAAAGTGTGTGTGGACATACTTAAGAAACCAACAAACCGACCACCATAAAAAAAGGCAAAAAAAGTAGACCATAAAGTAGTCGCAGCTTCATTCAAATCAAATAAATCATGGAAAAAAAAGAAAGAAATAACGTAGTAGAGATGACCGCGAAACAATTATACACTAATACCCCCTCTTCCAATCCTGCCGTTGTATGCAAATGAAACAAGTTTCAGCGTGGAAAACCTCTCCCTCCGCCATCACCACCATCGTATGATCCACATCGTGTTTTTAGTTTGTGCTTCGAAACATGAAACATACCAAAATAACACGAATGATTGTATTATGTTCATATCCCGTTGTTTTGTTCATGTATTCAAATTCGCTGTTCCAAAATAAATCCCTCCGAAAAAAGATCCACAAAAGAAAAAAAAAAAAAAAGCGAACCCCCTCCCTCCCACCCACACCCCTCCTTCTCGGCCGAGGAAGGAAATACACATTCCAGGCGCCTTGTCTACTTCACAGCAACAGCAACAGCAAGCAGCACACGGGAACAAGGCGCGCTAAATCATACAGCTAAAAGCTTCACGCATCATGCGTTGCTATGCAGCAGCACACGGTGCAGCGAGCGCGGTTGCATCACAAAGATGGAACACGGCGGTGCTGCCATCAATGGCAGCAGAAAACAAAAAAGAGTTACAAACCAGATGAGGGGCGGGGGGGGGGGGGGGGGGGGGGGGGACGAAAGCGTGCGCGAAAATATATATGACCCCCCCCCCCCCGGAATATTCCACCCAAAATTGCGCACGCCAATCGAAAGAAATACCAACATAACTCGGCCCCCCCCACCTTTTTCAAAAACAAAAACACGAATTGCATGTCACGTTGAGAAAGAAGAAGCAGCAGCAGCAGCAGCGGCGGCGTCAAGCGGCAAGCAATGCATTAAAGCAAAAGAGCAGCAAGAAGCTGAGCTAGTAGCTGGTGCCGCGTCACACTCTTCCCGCCAACAAGTCAGCTCGGCTCGACAGGAACTACACGGGAGCACAAAAGCACAAAAACAACCTTCGTTGAGCACGGTCAAGTCATTGCATGCAACGCCGTCCGTCATCCTCCCAACGCTTGAAATCTCGTCCAACAAACGGGTGAACGCTTTGACGAAAAAAAAAAAACAAATTGGGGTTGGAAGACACAGCAAAATACAAATAAGAGAGCAAAAAACGAGAAACAAAACCAGGTATAATTATATTCATCTTTTGGTGCGGCGGCCGTCACCGCTGCTTTTTTCACCAAGGGAAATAAGGCAGCGGCCGCCTAAGGCAAACAAATCGAGCAACCGGGGTACGATATCATAGACCGTGCTCGTAACAAAAGAAAGAAAGCGAAACGAAACGACAACAAACACAAGGCGATGGAACTTATAAGCGAACGCCCGACAACACCACCTCGTCAGCACCCCCTAGAACAAAAAGACACTAACCACGTGTGCGTAAAAGTGCTACCGGGTACAAATAAAAAAAAAAACATTTCAACTACGCGTTTTGCTTGGGGGGCTGTCTCTGTCTTCCCCCCCCCCCCCCCCCCCCCCCCCGTCCCGTCCCCCGCAAAAAAAATCGCCGAGCACACGCGAAACGGTCGCTAAACGCAAAAGAGACGGGCACATCCGATATTTTACCGTTTTTTTCCGCCAAGGCGACACGATCTCGGTTGCTGCTAGTCTCTGCAACCATACCCGGGTTTTACTATTCGTAGGCGTTTCGAACGCCGCCTATAGTATCAACCCTCCCCCCCTCCCCCCAACATGGTGCCTAATTGATTCTCGAATTTTGGCTATACTCAGTTAGCAGGGGGGGGTAGGGGGAGCTGGCGAGAACACAAGAAAAAACGTCCCTCTGAATACGAAAATACTCAAACACGGCGTTGAGCCCTCGTCCGTCTGTCCGTGCAGTCCCCGCATGTTTTTTTTTTTAACCGTTCTACGAGGGGTGGGTCTGCTTGCCTGCCTGCTGTACTGCTTGTTGCTGAACTAAGCGTTGATTGGCTACAAAAAATAGCCGAGTGCCGAAGAGAAAAATATATAACTACCACAACTTGAGAAAGCTTAAGTAAGTCTTGCACTATAAATAATCCCGAAGGACACATCGTAAGACATATTCTTGAGGGATAACGACCAATCGCCATCAACCATTTGCCCAGTTGTTATAGAAACGGACCACTTCCAAAACATGCTACGAAATACAAAAGCAAGACTCACTAAATACGAGAGAACGTGCTCCATATCGTAGATAGCGACGACCCAACTTTCTTTTCCAACATGCTAAAAAACTGGCCAGTCTATTCGCAAGAGAACAACTAACGGGTACGAATGAGATTGGTCGGTCAGCAACAGACATAACGACCACTCTTCACTTCTGAAGGCTAAGTACTACTAAAAGCGGATTAGCAGTAGTGGTCTTAGAACGAGTAAGACATGCTCATGTCGTCCGAAGAAGAGTCCGACGACCCTCCGTTGCCGTCGTTTGAGGAACTGTCGGACGAGTCGCTGGAGCCGGAGTCGCCTGACGACCCGTTGCCCACAATATCGAAGGCGCCGGAGCAGCCGAAGAGCGAGGGGTCTTCGAAGCGTGCCACTCGGACCTTGTACTCGCCTGACCCGGTGTCGCACGGGATCTCGACGTCGTAGTCGCCCACTGTGTCGTTGTAAAAATACAGAAATAGCCAGCAGAGGGAAGGAAGGACGATGGGTGGCGGGTGCGTCAACATTGTGTGCGACATGGAAAAAAATATTTAGCCGTGAAATCGAAGCAAGCAACAACAATAATAATAGTCACCGACGTGGCGTAACCTAACTGAAGGTATGTGCTTACACACCAGGTAGGCAGGTTGTTTTCATCAAAACGGCAAACAAACACATCGGTACTTTCGACACCAGTGAGATAGATACACGACATCCGAGAGCGATAGTAGCGGAACAATTAAATAATGGCGAATCAAAGAAATTATGGCAAGTCATCCCTCACGTTTTCCGCTATTTACACAAGTATGGTATTTTTATATGGTACCTGGTACAAGACGACGGTATTCAGTACATAATTAATAACAGATTCCCTTCAGCCCCCTCTAGTGGGGACGAAACACGCCTATTTGTAGGAATTGGGGGCATAGGGTGATTCCTGGTACACAGCAGTATTGATTTTACTGGTTACTTCTGTTTGAGGTGGTTTCGAAGTTTTCAACAGGGGCGTTCTACAGTAATAAGGCGGGCTTCCCTGAAAACTGTTATTACGGGGGGCCATAGTAATTAGGACCAAATATTGTTATTAAAAATATGGAAACATATGCGTGTTTGTGTGTGCCGTAGGTCCTATTAACTATGGTCCTCCGCAATACCAGTATTAATACATACATACTTCCACGTTTTGTTCTCGTTCAGGGAAGCCCGTACTGTAGAACGCCACTGTTGTGAAAAAACTTCCAAACCACGCGAGTATTTATGTATATGGCAGTTTTCATGGCGCTCTCGTTGCGTTGATCGGATATCCTCTTTATTTCCACATATTTTTTTTTTAGCTCGACTCATTTCTGCAACTCTTGCACCGTCTTTCTACCAGTACGTAATAATATCAATCACAGAAGTCACTACAACGTTCGCACACCGTCGTTCTCCATAAATAAAATACCAGGCAAAGCGCACGAAATAGTACTGACAGCAAAGAAACAACTACTGCCTGCTGTACCTGCATCCACCCATCATTAATGAAGGAACACACACACATATTTTAGAGAACATACTGCAGCATGCTGTACTAGTATATATAGTGGTGTGCGTGTGAAATCATGAAATACTCATATCGTTTATACTTCGTTTGTCACCGTACAAGCAGTACTCGTACATAAGGGTAGGCGCACGATGATACGAGTATTTACCGGTAGTCGATCTCACGGCTGTCTGCCGTCGTCATCTTTTCGCAACACATAAACATACACGTGGAAAAGTTATCTACTTTTTGAAATCGGGGAGAAGAAACAAGAAATCGATTGAGAAACAAGCATTATCGTCTCGTCGACCCCCGGGTAGCTTCCAGGGGAGTCAAGTCACCGGCCAGTAATTAATCGCGAGGAAAAATAAAGTAGAGGTACCGTACGTACGATGCGGCCTAACGACTTTCTTAATTTCCTCTAAATCTCGGCCCGGCTTTCTTATTAGCCTGTTTCTTATTTGCTGTGGCCTGGAATCTGTGTACCTACGACGTAGTACTCACTTGAGTCCTTGCAGCCGATGCTATCCTTGTCGCAAAGGCTGGCCACCCATGTTCCGCATTCACCGGTGCCCTCGGCCTTGAAGAGGTCGATCGCGAACCGGTCCACGCTGGATCCCACGCCGTTGTCGTAGTCGAACTATAGATAATGTAATACGTTTTTACAACGAAGAAATAAATACGGAAGAGCGAGGAAAATGGATCGGGTCGTACAGAGCACAGGGAGAGAGAGAGAGGGGGGGGGGGGGGGGCGAGGGGGGGGCGAAGAGAGAAAAAAGCAGTCAGTTGTCAAATAAATCTGCTGTGTTGTAGAAATAACTCGTGCGAAATGATTCATACAGCAGTCACGGCAGCAAGTTGCCGCCATTATTCCGGTGTGGCGGAACAGAGGTAAATAATCCCAGGTATTACATGGACGGGACCGGCAACAGACTGGGGGTTGTTCGGTCGGGTTATAATAGTCCTCCTCCTCTTGTTATTGTTACTCCTACCGCTACGTTTCGGTTTGTACGTTTCGCATGCAGGCGTGGTGTGGTGCCTATCATATCGTGCAAACACGAAGATCGCAGTACCGCTGTACCAGGTACGAATTGAAGCGAAGGTATTGTACTGTAGTGGTTACTGCTGTAACAACAGCAGTAGTACCAGTATGATCGTGCACGCATAATAATTATCGCGTACGCTCTCAAGATCGAGATCGCGCCACGAGTAGAGTTATATACATCGTGCATACAGCAGTACAGCAGTAGACTCGATGAAAGTCAGCATACAGCCAGCCAGACCAGCCGAAGCCAATGGCGGAGAATTATTCGGAACTCTCTCATAGTGGAGATCCATCGCACTTCGCACCGCGCACATGTAGTGGCACCGGTACCTGTTACTCGTAGGCCCATAAAGCAGTAACGGTATGTATCATAGCTGCGATGTTCTTCCAGCTCGGGAAACAGGGCAACAGCAGAGCAGTCGACAGCAGTCCTGCGAATAATCTGAATCCAATTCGAGAAGAAAAAAATCCCATGAAATCTACAAGGAGCTACAACAGGTGTATGCCGTTCGTTTTTTTCGCACGGACAAGCCGCCAAGACCCCCCCAAGCGCTGCTGACGGAGCAAGACACAGCATTGCAAAGAGGCCTAATGCTTGTAAAATTCGGTGAAAATGAAATGTAGACGAGGCCTGCAGGACACGCATACATACAACACATGCGGCACGGCTGCTGTTCTGAAGATCGTTTCAAACGAAAGAATACTCGCCCTTTCCATGTTCAACAAAAGCCGCACCTGCAAAAAAAAAAATAAAAAAAATCAACACGAAATAAAAAATCCAGCACATCACATACATACTCGAGTATCAAAAAACCCCACCGAACCACACCATGCATACAGAGACCGAAGACACACAACGCTCACTGGCTCGCTTCTCTCGTACGTAGTGCATGCGAGTTCTGTTCTCTCACCTCGATTGTGTACTCGTGGCACGCTTCCGCCATGTCGCCCTCCGCGGGAGACGTGACCTCGAGGGAAGGCCCGTCCACATCGCCCACCTCGGGCGCATCTTCGCTGGCGAGGAGGTAGAACTCGTCGGAGCAGTCGGCGTCCTCCTCGTCGTCCACGTCCATCACACGCACCTTGTACCCGGACCCGGAGGTGCCCGACATGGGCTCGGGCATGACGATGTCGAAGTCGCCCTCGTTGTCGGGGCAGCCGTCCTCACCGTAGGGGCAGAGGGCGGTCACCCACTCGCCGCACTCGTCCTGTGCGTGATGGGGAGGGAGGGAGAGAGGGAGGGCGGTCAGAAAAAATATACTGGTACAGAATGGAAGAGTTGTCCGGTACCGGTATATTTTTTTCGGTTTTTCAGACATCGGTCAGATACCAACCGCTGCTGTAGCATGTACTCTGTGTACCATATAAATATTTTAATTTCTGATTTTTTGTTTCCCAACGGCACATCAGCAGAAACAGACTGTACAGCAGTAGAACCTCGGCAATATCGACAACAAAGTGATCTATCCACGAACCGTTCGGGGTGCCGAGAGGGGATACAACGAAACAAGAAGCGAGCGGGCGAGGGGCGCAGTGTTTTGCTAGTCGACGGCCACGGCATAAGGTAGGTAGGGGTGGTGGGGACGTTCGTTCGCTTGTCTCTCTCGAAATCCTAAAATTAACTTCCGAAATGTTCGAGGCAAGAGCCAGTTCTTTTTTATTTTTACGGTATTTTTGTATCGACGTCAAAGTCGTCGTGCAAGCTGCTACGATTATATTCTGGGTTCCGAATCGTGAGATGATACATACTCAAGGATCCACACAGAGAAACGCTGCGGGTGTACTCAGTCGCGCGCACGAGGTGCAACCTCACCTCCATGCAGTAGGAGCCGCAGTAGTACAGGTCGATCTCGAACCGGTTGTTTTCGCTGGTGCCTTCCCACTCCACGGTGTACGTCCTTGAATCATTACGTTACAATCGAAAAAATACGATGGAACGAGCAGACGAGCGAGCGCACGCGCACAAAAACGAAAAAGAAGGGAGCACAAGCGAGATCCAGTGAGTGAATAGATAGCCAAGCGACGTGATGACGAGAGGGCGCGAGCGAGAGCGAGCGAGGGGTGAATCCCGTTTTTTCTAGCTGTCTCACTCTCTGTCGCTCTCTCTCGGCAAGGCATTGTGTAGCCATCATTCGGAAAAGAAAGCCAGCAGCAGCAACATCACACAGCAGCAGCACCAGTCCGCACCACGCAATAGGCACAATGAAGCTACAGTACGAACCATACTCCAAGCCAGACAAAATAATAAAGCCGATAGATCAGCCGAAGAAGTGCGTTTATTTTTTGCAACCACGAGATCTCGTTCTGATCATCCCATCATCTATCCGCCGCTAACGTCCCACCCAGCCAGCCGCCACCCAAACGAAAACACAGAAGCTACCACCACCTCCCCCATCCCGCTCCCGATGCGCGCTAGGTGGTTCGCTCTCCAACGCATCCAACCAGCCGACGTATCCATGGCCGCGGCACCAACCGGCATCCGCCCGTGGCGCCTCCCGCCATGTTCGTAGTCGCTGCTCTCACCTGTCGGCGATGACGGTAAGGCCCTCGGAGGGGGTTACGACCTTGAGCGCGTTAGCCGCGCCGATCATCCCCACAGCCAAAGCAACGAAAGCAGTGCGAGCCATCTTTCAGGGAGAAGAGGATACGAAGAAGGGAGCTTTCTGACTGAGCCGAAGGTGAGGTGGAGTAGTGACGATATCGAAGTTTTGCGTGGCGGGCGCAAAAGTCGTAAGTCGCAAGAGAGTGGAGTGTGGGGTGGGGTGGGTATGTAGTAGAAGGGGTGGGGGATAGTTGCGCGGGTCGGTGAAAATACTAAAAATGAGATATGAAAATACGAAAATACGACGTGGTCCCCCGTCCGTCGATCAATCAGATCGCAGCATTCAGCGGCGGAAGCCCTCGCCCAACGGTTCTTCTTGTCGTAAAGAACCGAAATCTATAGCAGGTCATGTGTTATGTATGATGCCGCATGCCCCAGATGCCCACACAGGCCCAGATGTGAGAAAATAAATTGTTCTCCAAGCTGTGGGCCAATACCCAATGGTCAAAATCTTTGCTGGATCTTAAATTGGTTTCTTCAAGAAAGAAGAAGAAGGAGGAAAATCGAAAAAAAAATCGAAAAAAAAAAAAACGTTAAAAAAAAATTGAAATCTGAAACCTTCGTATACTCGCAATATATACGAACTTGGACTCAAATATAAGGACCGTAAAGTTATGAATACCAATGATTAAATGTTCCTTACATTTTGGTCCAAATCGGTACATTCGAGAAGATTTTCTCGCGATCGTAGGTGATATCGTAGAGATAGGCAGGTAGGTCGAGGTACATACTCGTACACAGGGTAGCGCACACCAGCTGCACAGCAGGGTCCACAGTTAGTGCACAGCAGGGTCCACCCAACAAGTAGTCTGTTTCTTGTGGAGCTCCGCCCACGAAGAGCCCGATGATCACCCCGTGGTATGTGGAGTATACGAAGATCGGTGTCTCGATTGTCGTGCGAGTTCGTACGTGGTGCTACAAGTCAGAAAAAAAAAAGACGAACAAACAAGAGATACATAGAGAGAGCGGCCGGCTTTGGATTGAGACTATCCACACAACTCCCTACGATATGTGAGTACAGCACTGCAGCAGCAACACAGCAGCAGCAACAGCAGCAGCAGCAGCAGCAGCAGTAACAGCAAGCAGTGCGAGGTAGAAATAAAAGATGTCCTGTGCCGTAAAAGTAGAACACTACATGACATACGAGTACTCGCCGTCCAAAAATCAATTATACAGAAAACAGCAATGTGGATGTCCAAATGTGTCCGAACGACCAAACAGAAGGAGCACCGCCACACCAAGGTTCGTACGCTACACGTACGTACACGTGACACCACATAGACGACACGACAATAATGACGTGGAGCCTCTTTCTGATTCTTTGTGTTGACGAACGAGAGAGCGGAAAAACTGCCTTTAATAATTATAGTCGCCGTCCTTGTACATTTTTAGTCTATGCACTCTCAGACGGCTTCCGCGTAGCCTTCTACACGCGGTATAGTTAGCTGGCTTGTTCGCGTCGGACGATCGCGTGCATACGTAATGATGGGTGCAGTATGTTCTAGGTGAACGACACTATTTGTATGCCCCCAGCAACCGCTGTGTATCTCGCTGCGCTACAAATGTCACGTGTGAACTGCTGTAAACCAACTTTCGACTGCTGTCTTGTGTACCCCGTGCCCTCACGTGTCGATCTGCCGTTTCAGTGCGCGAAATGGTACTGGCCGAAATCAATTGGAAATCGAACCAGCTGTAAGCATTATCGTCTCGTCGACCCTGGTGGCATCCAGGGGAGTCTCTGGCCAGTAGTCAATCGCGAGGGAACTAATGGAAAACGCGCGCGGTTCACGCAGCTTGCAAAGTTGAGTATGGACCGATCTGCCGATCGGTTGAACTCACAGCTGACGTGCTTTCTTAGTTTCTTATAAAATACAAGTAGTATATTTTGTCTTTTCATCTACTACGTAACAAAATTCGATTTATTATAATTTTTGTCAGACTGCTGCTGCTTGCGTGTTGCTGTAAATAAATCCCCCCTCTCCGCTTTTTCTTTGTGCTCCTATAATACCTACCGTAGTACCGACAGACGCCCCCCGTAAATAGCTCCTTTTATAGTATATTGCGCGGCGGCGACCTCGCCCGCGCCCCTCTCCCAGCGCTCCCGACGCCTCCTCTGTAGCAGCAAAAACATATACCCCCACAGAAGTGACGTTACTTAGACAAGGAGTTATATACTGGTTCTGGCGTTAATACGTACCACGTGTATACACATCATCAGGCCCCCCTACCGCGCAGTGAGTGGTGATCTCACCAGCAAACCTTTCCTATCCGTCCACTAAATGCCTGGTATACCCCGCTATTAATAGTAGCTTATATTTCGCCTTAAAATTAGTCCTTCAAACTATTAATATTAATAATACCATGTGGTACCGACAAAGGGAGCTCATTATAGGAGAGGGGGGTTGGAAAAAACTGCAAAAGCAATGTGACTCATCACGTGCCCAAAACAGTGCGCTCTGTGATAAGATAAGG
This sequence comes from Macrocystis pyrifera, assembly GCA_031763025.1. Taxonomy (NCBI): domain Eukaryota; class Phaeophyceae; order Laminariales; family Laminariaceae; genus Macrocystis; species Macrocystis pyrifera. The sequence continues at coordinate 1,564,167 of JASSKH010000047.1, read as the reverse complement.
CACCACGCGGAGTGCCCTGACCTGTGAAGGATATGCTATATCCGCGGCGAATCCTTATCGCGTCGAAGGGTTGCGCGGGGGAGGGGAAGGGGGGAGGAAGGGAGGGGAGGGGGAGGAGGGGGGGGGGGGAGGGGGGGGAGAGGGGGGGGGGGGGTAGGGGGGGGGGGGTGGGGGGAGGGAGGGGAGGGGGGCTGGGCGGGTGGGGGGGGGGGGGGGGGGGGGGTACATCCTACGGCGAAGCAGGGGGGGAAAGGAAGAGGGAGGAGGGCGGGAGGACGCCCCGTATCTGGCGAATCCTATTCGGTGAAGGGGTGGGGGGAGAAAGCCAGATGAGAAGAGGGGGTGGGGAGGGGAGGGTGGGCAATCCGTGCTGACGATAACATATCATCACGAGGGTATGGTATACTATGATCAACAAATGAGGGGGGTGGGGGGGGGGGGGGATAAGGGGAGTGCAAGAAACAGTTTGGGGAAGGGGAACAGAACATATTGCGATCATCATGTTGTTCCTTTGCCATCCGAAGTGCACAGTATGTGTTTTTGAAAGTCTTAACGCGTAAAACGTCGATCACTCATCACATAAACCGACGACATTGTAGAGCTATAGATAGAGTAATTTAATGACCGAAAGAGGAGAGGGCCCAGAAATATGATACTTGCGTGTGCCAGATACAAATGATAATATTGGTATGTTCGTCATGTCATACAACAGTATACCAGGAAGAGCTATTACATGAACATGACGACTACAATAGAGGAAGACCAGAAGGAAATAAAATACTCCGTGCTCCAGGCGCCGCCTCTCTCTTGTGTTGCTGTGTTGTGTGAGGAAGCACGGAGGGGTGCGGGGGGGGGGGGGGGGGGGGGTGGGGGGGGGGGGGGGGGGAAAAGACAAATCGGCGGAAACAAATCCCCGAAATTTACGTACGTACTTGCGTACGTACTATTAATACTACGTATTGTATGATAGCCAAAAAGAAGCTGGAGAGGGGTATCTTTTCACAAATGGCGGGGCCTTAATCGTGATGACGAAGACGCACATGCACGCATGATCATGGGTCATGAGGGACAACAGGCCTATTTTTTTCCAAGATAAATCGGCAAACAGTAGTAGTCTACACAGCCCCTGACGCTGCGCGTGTTATTTTATGAGAATAGATATGTGGTGCTTATCACCCGGGTTGCGTAAAGAATAGCTCTCTCACCCCTTTTGGACATCACACCACCCTACACAAGGACATCAGTATGTTTCCGAAGTTTTTTTTTTTTTTTTTTTCTTCTTCCCCGGGGTGTGATATATCATGCGTGTTTTACCGTGTAGTCTTGTTGAGCGCCCCTTACATAGAAATAATGTAGTGGCTTCATATACATATATTTATCAGTGCGTACCGCTATATAAGGATCGTTCGTATAATCGTAATCATATTATTTCGTTCGCTATCTGACAACGCGTAGTGTGAGAGTCCACAATCGAAAAAACATGTTGAAATCACAGAAAATTCAGACCACACCGAAAGAGAACGCGTGACGCGATGTTGCCGACAACTAAAAACAGCAAAACAACTTGATGTGCCTCCTCTCTCCCTGTTCTCTTGGCCCTATACCTACCCCCTTCCTCCTCAAGGGCCAAGCCCTCCTCCCCAAACACTCCCGAAGAAGCATCGAACGACAACCCGCTGTTCATGTACACTAAGTCACTCTCCTCGTCGTCATGAGGGATACAGTGCTTTTACCTTCAGTACTATTACGGGAAACCATAGTAAATAGGACCAAATTTTGGCAGAAAAAATAGGTAAATGTATAGGTTTTTGTGTGTAACATAGGTCCTATTAACTATGGACCACCGTAATAGCACTATTGCGGGGGACCATGGTAAATAGGACCAAAAATTGTTAGTAAAAATAGGTGAATATATAGGTTTTCATGTATACCATAGGTCCTGTTAACTATGGACCCCCGTAATATTAACAATGATTGATGGCACCTTCCATGTTTTAAGCCATTTTGGATTATAGTCAAGAGTATAGTATACCGGTGTACCCTTTTTATATGAGTGGAACAAACAAACGCTGCACATTTGCCAGATGGCAAAAGGAAGATATCAACAGTATCATTATATTACGGGGGGCCATACTGTAGTAAACAGGACCAAATAATGTTAGTAAAAATAGGGAAATATATAGGTTTTAGTGTATACCGTAGATCTTATTACTATGATCCCCCGTAATAAACGTGATTCGTAGTATTACAGGGGACCATAGTAAATAGGACCTACGGTATACACAAAAACCTATATATTCATATTTTTTTACCAACACTATTTGGTCCTATTTACTGTGGCCCCCCGTAATAGTAGCAAAAACAAACGCCGCTTTATTACGGCAGCAAGCGGCAGCAGTGCCGCACGAGTGCATCGGCAATCAAAGTACTCAAGAAACGTCAAAGAAAGGATGAAACCAAAACCTATCGCACATGAAACAAAAAAAAAAATGACAAAAACGAAGCTGTGAGGTCGAAAATTAACGCAAAAACCTCGTCTTTGCAATGAAGCTTTATTTTTGGCGTGATGATTTGATCGCGCGTTCACGTAGACTAATACCGGCAGGAGCATTAGTTTCAATGTGGACGCGCGCGCTGAAGAGGCTGAATTGCTGCTTTTTATGACACGATGATGATCGCTCTTGCCATCTGGCAACGTATGCAGTTGGTGGCAAGTAGTGGCGGGAGGTTGCGGCATGCATGAGGCGATGTGCAGCGTATCCTTCAGGGCCGATACATTTTGCTGCAATCGAAAAAAAAAAGGAATATTTCTGACGTATATACAGCGAGCGCAGCAATATTCGATGCGTACTAGGATAGAGGTGTACCGAATATTTTCCAAGGCTCAGGCTCGCTTGGGGAGCTCTATTCCCCCCACCCCCCCTAAATCGCATATTTAAAGAAACGTGGAGGCGCAGCCCGACGAAAAATCCCGAATCTAGGTGCTTCGTGAAAATGTCGCTAGACCCTACCTGGTGCCTGGTAATGAGTTTTCGAACGGTATCGGGTTAAGATAGGGAAGCTCCGTCTGTTCGAAAATAAATCCGACCAAAAGTAATATACCCCTCTCTCTCTGGTAGCATGCCTCGTATTACAGTACAGCATTCACTTTTTTCATTCGAAGGGCTTTCTTCTGTCTGTCATCCTCATTCGCTAAATGTTGAGCAAGCAATGCCAATATTGAATGTTTTCAACGAGCGGCAAGAATCAACTCGTCAACATTCGATGCTATATGAATTCGGGGATCAAAGTCTGTTAAAGCTCGTGAATAGTGTGCTGCATGCGCGCGTCGGATGGGCAAACCCATGAAAAAGTATGAGTACCTACGTCCCAGATTGTGATGGGACCTCAAAAGTTTTCAGGGTATGATTGGTATTATAACACCCACCTGGTGTGTCTGTATGTGGATGGTGTATTTAGAACAAGCACTATTACGGGGGGGCATAGTAAATAGGACCAAATATTGTTAGTAAAAAAAGGCAAATATATAGGTATAGGTTTTTGTAAGTACCGTAGGTCTTATTTACAATGACCCCCCGTAATATAAACAATACACAAGCATCGTCAGATGGCCAAAAAAAATAGGTATTACTATATTATCAGCCCGCCATGCATGCTTCTATGGTGTTCCTGGTACCTGGTATGGATTTTTTTTCTCACGCGTCGGGACAGATCACGTTCTCTAGATCATCTAAACCCCAGCGTAGCCTGCCGTTGTGATGTGATGTGATGATGTGTTGTTCAGAGTTTGTCTACTACGAAGGGCCATAGTAAATAAGACCTACGGTACACACAAAAACCTCTATTTTTCCTATTTTTACCAACAATCGTTGGTCCTATTTACTACGGTCCCCCGTAAGAGTCCATATCCACCGCGGGAAACATGTCCTAGCTGCTGTAGTAGATCGTGTAGGTTATCCGGCTCCCATCCGACGGCATGAGATATCCCCTTACTGCTGTACGTAGGTCATACATCTATACAGGTCGGGGTTGTGTCTGCCCTGCACTAGCTAGGTGGAATAGGTCATCGTGTACTATCAGTAGATCAAGATGATGTGTACGAGGTGTTACTTGTTTGAAACATCGGCAGAGGAGGAGGAGCACAACATACACAGCGACCGTTCCGTGTGGAGACGTCGATAGTGTTTAGCGTCGAGAGAAGTTTGTTTCATTGCTATTGTTATTATGCTTGTGTGTTTGGGTTTTATTACGAGGTGTGGGGGGATCTATAGCCTCATTTCTTTTGTTTCGAATAGCCGCATCTTCGACCACCTTTTTCTGGCCGTTCGGGATGAACTTTGTCATCACCCTCCGACCATCTTGTGGTCTGCATATACGACTATTCAGGGTGGGCTAATGTGATATGAGTAGAGTATTCATGGGCTATAGATATAGATAATACGTTGCAGTCTTGTAGTTCCACGAATACGAGAATAATCCAAAGAATGGATTAACCCGGCGGATATTCCGTTAGTCGAGAGTATCGTTATTTTAGGAATGTTCCTTGATGCAGATAGGACTACGAAGTGAGAAGTTCTTATATTAGCAGAAGAACGATCGGTAGCCATAGGAAAGTTCTGTTGGAGTACATCAGATAAGAGGAATTTAGGAGAGCTTGTGGCGTGGGGTGGGACGAGTATATCTGGGCGTCGAGTCCCGCCCCCCTACCTCTCACTTCTCTACCAGAGCACCTCCTCAGCTCTCGCCATCAATAAGAAGATCTAAATCAGAAGAAGCGAAGCACTGCTTTCCAGCTGCCAGAACAACCTGCGTCCCTTGCCACTACCCTTACCACTACCCTAGACCGGTCTCCGCATCACACTTGCCATCCGACAATGTGTAGTGTTGTTAAAAAATGACTGAGGGACAGAAAGTGAAGAACTCTCCAGAACAAAAGCGCAGCAGTATCATACAACAAATCAAAACCGATGTGACGCACATGAAGACTACCACAACCAACATCCCTCCATCTCGCCCACCACAAAACGGCCATCCCCTCCTTAAGCACTCCCTAAGAAGCATCTACCAAAAACCCGCTGTCCATAAAAATGGTTGGTTTATAGCTGCTACGCGCATACATTTTTCGACGCGCAGAAAGCCGTGCGGTGTTCCTGGTCTACAATGTGCTGCTATCGGCAGTACCTAATACGGAGAAACCATAGTAAATGGGACCAAATATTATTATTATGCTTGCCTTCTGACAAAATAGCGTCGATGCCGTTCCTATATAAACCAAATATTCTTCCGTAAATCAGTAGTATCCCTCATACACTTCTCCGCCAGTCGTTTCCAAATTCCCATTCCCCACATCATTTCATTTTAGCTACCAGTATAATATATTCCATTCTTCATCAACGTCCCATCCCCATGTAATATTGTTGGTAAAAATAGGGAAATATATAGGTTTTTGTGTGTACCGTAGGTCCTACCCTGGTATTTACTATGGTCCTCCGTAATAGGAGAGAGTCGCGGGCGTTGTTGGAGTGGGGGGGGGGCGAGGGGTGGGGGGGGGGTTAGCCGTGCTTTGATGTACATAGGTAGATGTAAGGAGAGATGGAAATAGGGATGCTGGTTTCAGGGAGCTCGCTCGCCGTCTATCAGTGTGTGTACGTCAAGGTTGTCGTACATCATGTATGCCTGATTTTATCGTGTCTTGGTCAGTCCAACAGGGTGGCCGAAGAGGCGTTTCGATTTCTTGTAACACCCCGGATAGATCATGATGATCTAGATCCTCTCTGCATGCAGTTCCTCGCCGGCCGTTGTGAAGAGGTTGTGCAGGGTGTGTACAACAGCACAGACCCAACCCAGGAAACACGTGTTAGATCGTGCGGAATATACGGGTCCCACCCGGCAACATGATGACCTAAATCATACAAAATATCGGGAATAGATATGCCTTGAAAGGTCTACCAATCGGGAATAGATATGCCTTGAAAGGTCTACCAAACTGCTGTGGAGCATGACATTGAGGTGGGAAATAAATATTCGGCCAAGGTGTGAAACCATTAAAATAAAATTAAAAAACTGGTAAAAAGTATTCACGGTCATTACTAACCACCCTGAGCCTAAAGGCAAAAGCGGGCCACGATCATCAAAGAGCAAGATTATAATCTTTGCGCCTTCAACCGACGGAGCTAATTATACTATTAATACATACTGACCAGAATCAGCATGCATGTATAGTCTCGACGATGGATACATGCAACCGCAACCTAGTGATACATTCTGAAATGAAAAAAATCTCCGTTCGTTCTGGTCGGGGTCAAGAGAGATTTCTTTTCCACTTTCGATTTAAGATTGCATACTGTGGGAAACGATTGATGCGCCGCATCCGGCGGTACAGACAACAAGCGCAGTAAATTAAAGTTTGAATTGTTTATAATTTTGCTTTGTAGTGTCCTGGTTTTTCTAATATTACTGCTGTGCCATCCAAAGAGAGGGAGAGGGGTACAGTTACTTAGTGGTAGTACAGTACGTTTCCGATAATACCAGTACAGTACAGGACAGTACAGTAGAGTATTATTATCATTATTATTATTATTATTATTATTATTATGCGGAACCGGGTTCCCGGGACCTAAACCCGATGTCTCAAGACGTTCGTGTTGCTACCGGGAGCCTTGTCCGGAGGGGAGGCTTGGGCGGACTCACACCTTTGAGGAGCCAGCTGGGGTGCGGGGCAGCTCTCATCGATGGCGGAGCTCACACTAGGGTAGGGTTTCCTCCTCCGCTACCAATGGGGGCGGCACAGGGCTCTCAAGACCCAAGAGCGGTCGCCCCCCCCCCCGTCCAGGAGGAGACACCGCACGAGGACGATGCACCTAGCATGGAGAGAGATAGGGTAGAAGTGAGAGGGGGCCTCCATCGCACCAATAGCGGTACCACGTTTGGAAGAGGTCCCAACGGGGCGGCGGCGCAACTCGGACCGTCCACAAGGGCGGTAATATCAATAGACGAACGACGGCGAGCCAGGAGGAGGGTACCTACAGAAGACCTTATATCTACCAGGACAAGGGCACGCACCCGGATAGCCGCTAGGGCCGTCGCACGATCATCGGAGGAGGAAGAAAGACGCCAACCTCCCACCGAGCCGCTCCACGGATCCTCCCGTCAGCAGCCAACAACGACGCAGCCTACGTCATCGATAGCACTTTTGGAGACGGCACCGTCGTCGCCGGAACCATCTCCGGATACACCCCGTTCAGCACAGCGGCCGCGAGAAACTACGCAATCACCGACGGCAACGGGTGCGGGGAATCCCTTGACGAGCCCCCTTCCGCTTGGAGTACCCGCCATGGAATGTTCGCCGCCGTCGCCACCACCCCCGCCACGGCGGCTACCGACAACTACCCGTCCCTCGACAGGCGCACCACTTTTGACGCCGGACGTGATCCTTGCGCTCGAATCGTCAACACAGTCAGCGGCTAGAATGGCGCAGTTGGCGCCACCAATTTCATTAAAACCGACGTGCGCATCGATACAGGATGGAGAAGTCCGGAACCCGCGCTGACGTCCGAACCACCGCCATCCCTACCACGGCCACCATTGCAGACGCCAGAAGAAAGAGGGCAGCCCCAGCAGGAGACCTCGGAAGACTGCTGCGTGTGCTACGAGGCATTGGTGGCCCCGATGGTATATCTAGGGAACTGCTCTCACCGGCTGCATCTACCGTGCTACGCCGCACTTCGTGTTAGGGCAGGGGCCGACCTGCGCTGCCCGGCGTGTCGGGCGACCGTATCAATTGGCGAAGCCGACGGGACGGCGTCCCGTCAGCACAGCGACGAGATCATGGCAGAGGCCCTAGCGATCGCGCGGCAGGAGATGCCGGCCGAGAGGGGAAGGGGGGCATCCACAAGGACCACAGGGGGCGAGAGGGGCGGAACGATTGATATGTAGTATCTGCCATGGACTGGTTGAGGAGACTGAACGCGTACAGGTGTCCTGCTCGTGCGACGTGCATCGCCGCTGCGCTCTAGGCTTTTGCGACGACGCAATCCCTCGAGCCAGATTCATCGGCGAGGCACGGCTAGTCACGTGCCCGAACCCCGCCCTACACGAAGTTCAACAAGAGGTGGACCTACACCCCCTCCTGCAACAGATTCGTACCATTGGCAGGTCGGCGGACACACAGGACGAACGCGATTTAGTGAACAGGGTCACCGTTGCCGAGAACCGCCTTCGGAGCAGGACCCACATTGTGCCCGAAAGGGTGGACTGGACACTGAAAGCCACAGCGCGAGACGAGGAGAACCTCTCTTGGGACTGGCGTAGCACGGTTCCACAACCGTATGCGCTATGTGGAGTCTGCGACAGGACTATGGAAGACGACGAGAGGTTCTCTTTCTCCGGTTGGCTCGTCCACGGGAGATGCGCGGTTGAAAGCGTAGAGGGGGCAGACAATAGGGGAGACGACCGGTTTGGGGTGGCCATTCGGGAAGGGACAGGACCGTCGCGTCGGAGAACGTTCCTCCTCACGGAAATTCTGCCGAGGATCCCATCTGAGGTACGACCGCGCTTCCGATCGGGGAGCCTATCAACAGCGTCAGTTGGAAATCCTATGGCGATCGGTGAATTCGGGTATGGAGGAGGTCACAAGCCAAGACGAAGGCCGCCAACAAGCGCGAGGAGGGAGGGGAGATGACGCCGAAACATCGTGCACCTATTGCGGCCAGGTTCTAGATGACTCTGCTGAAGAGTCGGGGGGCAGCCACGGGCGAGTACCTATCCCGTGCGCCCACGGAGGGTTTGTGCATGCACGCTGCATGCTGGACCGGGCAGATCGCATCGCGAGAGGACATGCCGACCCGACGTCCTGCGTAGTGTGCCAGTCTGCGTGGCCGGAGGGGCACAGGCCTCCCCACCCGGCGGAACTTGCCAGAGGGCTACCCATGTCCGAGCAGGGGGGGAGGTGGGCGGCGGTGAGTAGTGCCCTGCGGTTCGCCGCCCTCCTTGAGCGGGGTGACCTCGGCGCGGAGTCAGCCAGTTACGTGACGACCGGGGTTCACAACACGTTGGAGCACATGGTGAGTGCCCTGGGGAGGAGCCCAACCTCTTCGTTCGTGCTGTGCTCCCTTTTCTGCGATGCGCTGGATCTACCGCAACAGGCTTACCTCGATTTCCCCCGCACGAGGGAATGGGAAGCCGCGGCCGCCCACTATCAGACGCTGTTCGCAGCGTACGGCATCCGACCCCAGGACATATTACCCCGACTCCCAAACCGGAGGCTCTACATTGGACCTCATGTCCAAGAGTATTTGGCGGGGCTTGACACCGAATGGGAGGAACGATTGACGAGGTGGACCCTCGGTGTCCAAAGGGCGCTTGAGGCAGGTGACGCACTGCCTCCTTTCCCGACGGCGGTGGCGGTGTCAAGCCCCGCCAAATACTCTTGGACATGAGGTCCAATGTAGAGCCTCCGGTTTGGGAGTCGGGGTAATATGTCCTGGGGTCGGATGCCGTACGCTGCGAACAGCGTCTGATAGTGGGCGGCCGCGGCTTCCCATTCCCTCGTGCGGGGGAAATCGAGGTAAGCCTGTTGCGGTAGATCCAGCGCATCGCAGAAAAGGGAGCACAGCACGAACGAAGAGGTTGGGCTCCTCCCCAGGGCACTCACCATGTGCTCCAACGTGTTGTGAACCCCGGTCGTCACGTAACTGGCTGACTCCGCGCCGAGGTCACCCCGCTCAAGGAGGGCGGCGAACCGCAGGGCACTACTCACCGCCGCCCACCTCCCCCCCTGCTCGGACATGGGTAGCCCTCTGGCAAGTTCCGCCGGGTGGGGAGGCCTGTGCCCCTCCGGCCACGCAGACTGGCACACTACGCAGGACGTCGGGTCGGCATGTCCTCTCGCGATGCGATCTGCCCGGTCCAGCATGCAGCGTGCATGCACAAACCCTCCGTGGGCGCACGGGATAGGTACTCGCCCGTGGCTGCCCCCTGACTCTCCAGCAGAGTCATCTAGAACCTGGCCGCAATAGGTGCACGATGTTTCGGCGTCATCTCCCCTCCCTCCTTGCGCTTGTTGGCGGCCTTCGTCTTGGCTTGTGACCTCCTCCATACCTGAATTCACCGATCGCCATAGGATTTCCAACTGACGCTGTTGATAGGCTCCCCGATCGGAAGCGCGGTCGTACCTCAGATGGATCCTCGGCAGAATTTCCGTGAGGAGGAACGTTCTCCGACGCGACGGTCCTGTCCCTTCCCGAATGGCCACCCCAAACCGGTCGTCTCCCCTATTGTCTGCCCCCTCTACGCTTTCAACCGCGCATCTCCCGTGGACGAGCCAACCGGAGAAAGAGAACCTCTCGTCGTCTTCCATAGTCCTGTCGCAGACTCCACATAGCGCATACGGTTGTGGAACCGTGCTACGCCAGTCCCAAGAGAGGTTCTCCTCGTCTCGCGCTGTGGCTTTCAGTGTCCAGTCCACCCTTTCGGGCACAATGTGGGTCCTGCTCCGAAGGCGGTTCTCGGCAACGGTGACCCTGTTCACTAAATCGCGTTCGTCCTGTGTGTCCGCCGACCTGCCAATGGTACGAATCTGTTGCAGGAGGGGGTGTAGGTCCACCTCTTGTTGAACTTCGTGTAGGGCGGGGTTCGGGCACGTGACTAGCCTTGCCTCGCCGATGAATCTGGCTCGAGGGATTGCGTCGTCGCAAAAGCCTAGAGCGCAGCGGCGATGCACGTCGCACGAGCAGGACACCTGTACGCGTTCAGTCTCCTCAACCAGTCCATGGCAGATACTACATATCAATCGTTCCGCCCCTCTCGCCCCCTGTGGTCCTTGTGGATGCCCCCCTTCCCCTCTCGGCCGGCATCTCCTGCCGCGCGATCGCTAGGGCCTCTGCCATGATCTCGTCGCTGTGCTGACGGGACGCCGTCCCGTCGGCTTCGCCAATTGATACGGTCGCCCGACACGCCGGGCAGCGCAGGTCGGCCCCTGCCCTAACACGAAGTGCGGCGTAGCACGGTAGATGCAGCCGGTGAGAGCAGTTCCCTAGATATACCATCGGGGCCACCAATGCCTCGTAGCACACGCAGCAGTCTTCCGAGGTCTCCTGCTGGGGCTGCCCTCTTTCTTCTGGCGTCTGCAATGGTGGCCGTGGTAGGGATGGCGGTGGTTCGGACGTCAGCGCGGGTTCCGGACTTCCTCCATCCTGTATCGATGCGCACGTCGGTTTTAATGAAATTGGTGGCGCCAACTGCGCCATTCTAGCCGCTGACTGTGTTGACGATTCGAGCGCAAGGATCACGTCCGGCGTCAAAAGTGGTGCGCCTGTCGAGGGACGGGTAGTTGTCGGTAGCCGCCGTGGCGGGGGTGGTGGCGACGGCGGCGAACATTCCATGGCGGGTACTCCAAGCGGAAGGGGGCTCGTCAAGGGATTCCCCGCACCCGTTGCCGTCGGTGATTGCGTAGTTTCTCGCGGCCGCTGTGCTGAACGGGGTGTATCCGGAGATGGTTCCGGCGACGACGGTGCCGTCTCCAAAAGTGCTATCGATGACGTAGGCTGCGTCGTTGTTGGCTGCTGACGGGAGGATCCGTGGAGCGGCTCGGTGGGAGGTTGGCGTCTTTCTTCCTCCTCCGATGATCGTGCGACGGCCCTAGCGGCTATCCGGGTGCGTGCCCTTGTCCTGGTGGATATAAGGTCCTCTGTAGGTACCCTCCTCCTGGCTCGCCGCCGTTCGTCTATTGATATTACCGCCCTTGTGGACGGTCCGAGTTGCGCCGCCGCCCCGTTGGGACCTCTTCCAAACGTGGTACCGCTATTGGTGCGATGGAGGCCCCCTCTCACTTCTACCCTGTCTCTCTCCATGCTAGGTGCATCGTCCTCGTGCGGTGTCTCCTCCTGGACGGGGGGGGGGGCGACCGCTCTTGGGTCTTGAGAGCCCTGTGCCGCCCCCATTGGTAGCGGAGGAGGAAACCCTACCCTAGTGTGAGCTCCGCCATCGATGAGAGCTGCCCCGCACCCCAGCTGGCTCCTCAAAGGTGTGAGTCCGCCCAAGCCTCCCCTCCGGACAAGGCTCCCGGTAGCAACACGAACGTCTTGAGACATCGGGTTTAGGTCCCGCAAACCTGGTTCCGCACCCGGCGGTAATGGTGGAGAAGACCTCACCCCACTTCGAGCGACATCCTGGACGGGAAGTGCACGGTACCCCTGCTGACTCCTTGCGGGCGTGCCCCTCCTCCAAAACCCCCTCCGGGCTAGGCTTCTCGCTCCACGACGTGCATCCTGCGACACAGGGCTCGAGTCCAGAGAGCCCGATGCCGCATCCGGTGCCATCTGCACAGAAGGTCTTATTCTGTTGTGGGCACCATTGCTGACCCGGGGCGACAAGTGCCCCTGCTGGTGCCTCTCCGACGTGGATCCCTTCAAAATCCCCGGCTGGGCGAAGCTCCCGAGTCCACCGTTTGCCCTCCTGTTCTCCGTCGGCGCTGGCCCACCTACTCTCACTCCCAAACTAGCTCTCGCCGTAGTGCTCTCATTTCCCCCCTGGGGTGCCTCCTCCGGAACGTGTTCAACATCCATTGGGTCGCTGGGCCTTTGGCGTTGCTGACCACTCCTTGCTCTCAAATGGGGGATAAGGCAGACCGCTCTTAGGTTCTGAGAGGCCGGTGTCGCCCCCAGCGTCATCGGGGGAGGAAGCCCTACCCTCGTAGGAGTTGCACCGACGTTGAGGGCTGCTCTTCCCCTATTGTGACCCCTCGTAGTTGAGGGCCCTCTCCGAACAGAACTCCCCGCTGCAATACGAGCGTCGTGAGACCTCGGGTTCAAATCCCGGGTGCCTGGTATCGCACCCGGCGGTAGTGGGCTAGAGGACCTTATCCGGCTTTGAGCGCCACCTCCCCTATTGTGACCCCTCGTAGTTGTGGGCCCCCTTCGAACAAAGCTCCCCGCTGTAAGACGAGCGTCTTGGGATCTCGTGTTCAAATCACGGGAGCCCGGTATCGCACCCGGCAGTAGTGGGCTAGTGGATCTTATCCGACTTTGAGCTCCGCCGGCTCTGTTGTGACCCCTCGCAGATGTGGGCCCCCTCCGAACAAAGCTCCCCGCTGCAAGGAAAGCGTCTTGCAACCTCGTGTTCAAGTCCCGGGAGCCTGGTATCGCACTCGGCGGTAGTGGGCTAGGAGGCCTTATCCGACTTTGAGCGCCGCCACCAGCGGGAAGTGTACCGTGTGGCGAGATAGGGGCGCATCTTCTTTCCTCATCCATTGGCGAAGGGCTCTGTCGTCGTGTGGTTCCCCTCCCTACGCATTGAGCAGTGTTCGGCGACCCGTGGCGTCCACAGATGCTGTTTCCGACCTGAGAGCCTGCTATCAATCGAGAACCACCCTCCCTCCTATCTGTTCTAGTACTCCACGCTCTAGCACTGGCTATTAGTTCTGAGAGAGTCACTGACGGCTGCGGGCGATGGGCCTGGACGGTTGGTGCTCTGCGAGGCACCAACGCCTGCTGGCTCCGGGTATCCTCGGTAGAGGTAAACCGAAATCGCTGGTGCAGGCTCATCGACTCCCCTGTTGGAGGGGAGATAGCTTGTCGCCGGTGCCCCAGGATCCCTGGCCGGATCGGGGGTGGAGATGTTGTGATGCTCCCCCCAGAAGGAGACGGGGGACGGTGTCTTGGCCGTGAACTTGGTCGGGGCGAGGGACGATCCCCTGATGTTGTCCTACCCCGCCGGATCCCGATGATGTGGGGCAAAGGGGGGACGTTTCTCCCCATCGTCGGCATCGACCGTGAACGGTTGGCTCGGGCGTCTTGCGCCCCCTCTCGATGCGCCAACGCCGTTCGATATTGGGTATCATCGGCAAAGGTAACCGGAGGTCGTTGACGCGTGCGTGCCGTCCTCCCGGACAGAGGGGAAGTAGATCGTTGCCGGCGTCCTAAGAGTCCCGGCTGAGGTGGGGGCAGAGTGGTGATGATTATTCTTCCCGAAGACGATGGCGAGCGGTGCGTCGAACGCGCCTGTGGACGCGACGAAGGCCGATCGCCTGATGATGCCCTATCCCGCCGGACCTGGAAGACAGATTGCCAAAGTGGTTCGGTCCTACCCCTCCTCGGCACTTGCCTTTGCGACGCCTGCCGTTGGAGGCCTCCCAATGTAGGGGCTGGTCTCCTCCCCGCACTCGTCCATACCGGGGTATTCATCCTTCGTCCGCGTTCCACCTGCGGCGGAGTCACTGCTAAGCGCATCGTGGCTGTCGTCGACGGCAGACCCTCACCTTGCTGCACCCCATTCAATCTCTGCTGTTGCAGCCCCCCTATCGCGAGGGCTGGACCTCCCGTCTGGGGGCTCGCACGCCTCGCACGCCCTACCGGTGGCGTAACTTCTACTAGACACCTCCCGTCTACTGCAAGTGCCTAACCCCCCTCTTGCTGCACCTCGCTCGCTTGTTCGCCCCCTACCGACAGTGGGGCCATCGCAGGTACTGCACTAGTCGATACGCCTGTATCTCGCTGCCCGAAACAGTCGGTTTCCGGCCCCGCCCTTCTCTGCACGGGGGTCGCGACAAGGATCCTTGGCTGCATCCATGCCGGGAGAGTCCTGCCCCGCCCTCGTCCGGCTGGTAGTGGGCAAAAAGATAGGGCTGTTGCTGCACTTGCGGGTTGTGCCGCCATCGCAGACACTGCACTAGTCGATCCGCCTGTCTCCCGCTGCCCGAAACACTCGGTTTCCTGCCCCGCCCCGGTTGATTCTTGTTGCTGCAACCCCCCCGGTACGGGGGTTGTGTCAAGGATCCTTGGTTGCACCCATGCCGGAAGAGTCCTGCTCCGCCCTCATCCGGCTGGCAGTGGATAAAAAGATAGAGCTGTTGTTGCACTTGCGGGTTGTGCCGCTGTCCCAGGTACTGCACTATTAATAGTCGATCCGCCTGTCTCCCGCTGCCCGAAACAATCGGTTTCCGGCCCCGCCCCGGTTGATTCTTGTTGCTGCAACCCTCCCGGCACGGGGGTTGTGTCAAGGAACCTTGGCTGCATCCATGCCGGGAGAGTCCTTCCCCGCCCTCGCCCGGCTGGCAGTGGATAAAAAGATAGAGCTGTTGTTACACTTGCGGGTTGTGCCGCTGTCCCAGGTACTGCACTATTAATAGTCGATCCGCCTGTCTCCCGCTGCCTAAAACAATCGGTTTCCGGCCCCGCCCCGGTTGATTCTTGTTGCTGCAACCCTCCTGGCACGGGGGTTGTGTCAAGGATCCTTGGCTGCATCCATGCCGGGAGAGTCCTTCCCCGCCCTCGCCCGGCTGGCAGTGGACAAAAAGATAGGCCTATTGTTGTGCTTGCGGTTTGTGCCGCGGTTTCTACGGGGAGGTCGCTGCCTCCCGGCATGACGGGCACCCTCACGGACGCGAGGGTGCCCACACTTTCGCAACCCTAAACCAACCCCCCTTTGGTGAGCGTGAGGCGCACTTAATTTTGTTCCGTGACGGTCACGATTGTAGCTTCAACTTCCTCGTTCTCCCATTGCAACGTGTCCTTCTCCTAGGGTTGTATATTGACCCCTTCTTGTCTTTCAGGTTCGACGCACCGAGTTTCCTCTCCCAGTGATGCGGGTATGTAGATTGCTGCTGCTGGACTCTCCCCTACTCCCAGCAAGACGATAGCCTCCGTCAAACTTCCTTCCCCACGTTCATTTTCCCCCAGCCCCTTCCCAACCCTGTTTCGCCTCTCCTCCCTTCTCTCCCGAACCTTAAAACCCGTGCCTAGCCCGTAGGAAGATAATTGCATTGCGTTATTATTATTATTATTATTATTATTATTATTATTATTATTATTATTATTATTGTTAATATTATTATGCTTGCCTTCCGACAATATAGCGTAGATGCCGTTCCTATATTAACGGAACATCCTTCCTTAAATCAGTAGTATCCCTCATACACTTCTCTGCCAGTCGTTTCCCAATTTCCATTCCCCACATCATTTCATTTTAGCTACCGGTATAGTATATCCTATTCAACGTCCCATCCCCAGGTCATTGGTCGCATTCCTCCGGCTTCTTCCTCCCTTCCCCTAGCGGCCTGGCGATTGTTATTATTATTATTATTATTATTATTATTATTATTATTATAATTATTATTATTATGATTATTATTATTATTATTATTATTATTATTATTATTATTATTATTATTATTATTATTATTATTATTATTATTATTATTATTATTATTATGATTATTATTATGATTATTATTATTATTATTATTATTATTATTATTATTATTATTATTATTATTATTATTATTATTATTATTATTATTATTATTATTTATTATTATTATTATTATTATTATTATTATTACCTGGTATTTATTTTTTAGCTCCCCGGCAACAATGTAGCGTACTTCCACAGGCCGGCATGACTAGTCGAACAACCATTTTTGTTGCGTTCGCAATCTGACAATGTGCATTAATAGCATTAATAGCATGAGCTTCACTCAACGTTGATCACTCATAAACCTTGCCCGAAAGGGCAAAAAAACAACGGAGAAAACCGAAACAAAAAGGAAATATATGAGCACGCAGTATTGATTGGTCGTGTTTGTTCCAGAGCGTCCATGTATGATATCATCGGGAGGGGGGGGGGGTGTCGAACAACGTTGAGCTATCGCTGTGCGATATCTCATAATGGCAAATTTTACACGTCACGGGACAGCTTACGCGGACTTTAATTGCGCGCCGCGCAATGTATGTAAAACCCCTGTTCTGGCAGATACTGGAGCAATGTATAGTCATTCCCATTTACTAGAGCCAACTTTTATGAGAATCCTCGGCAGACATCGATCGACTAAACCCACGACACCGTCATGAAACTGAACGGAATGCGCTGGTTAAGGTCTCCGACCCAGCCTAGTGTCACAGTGCTCACACCTCGGTCGGTGATATGTGGCGTGGGCTGACCAGGCGTCTGATAAAAAAAACATTTTGGCACTGGTCTGTAGAAGACAGACGACAAAAAATCTCTACCCCTCTCCGATGGCAAAATATAGACCATTTTTCAGGTTTGACATCGATCGACAAACCCAACGATTACGTCACGAACTCTGAATGAAGCGCGCTGGTTAGAGGCTCCGAGCCACACTAGTATCACAGTTCTCACACCTCGGTCGGTGATCTGTGGTGTGGGTGGGCCAGGCGTCTACTAAAAACATATTTGGCAGCTGGTGTGTAGAAAACAGACGACAAAAACTCTCGATTCCACTCCGTTGGCACGAAACAGAACTTTTTGAAAGCTTTGATGAAGAGCATAGGACACCGCGGCCAACCTCTCGCCCCCTAGACCACGGATTCCAATTATACCTCCCAGGCCATAATTTACACTCATTGGCCTTGCCCGGTACCAAGCTCGTTGACCGTGGGTGGATTATACGCCGAGATCGAAGGTCAATCGTCGCGTGACTGCGGGTGTGCGAGCTGCGAGCTGTGTCTTTCTTCTTCTAGTTTGTGTGCGGCGTGATTTCACGTGGTTCCCGTGGTTCCCGTTAATACAGCGATTTTATTGGAGGATGGCTCCCGTCGTTCGCGTTATTTCAGCCATTTGATTGGAAGATAGCTGGCGTCAACTGCCCCGTGTTATTTTAGACTGGCCCGATATCTCCATGCAAAATACCCTTCACGCACTACACCCTTTTATTGTAAAGCCCTCCTTTTGGAAAGCCGCGCGCACGTTTATGTGGGGAAAACCACACAGCTTTTTGGGAGACGGACTACTTGGAATACGCGTCGCCTAATTTTCGCAGTTGTCCGACGACGTAAAGATAATTACCTCCCAAACAGTTCATTGATACCAGGCCTGTTCACGGGTCGGGTCGGCTCGGGTTGGGTATATATAACGATGACCGGACCCGGCCCGTGAGAATTGAAAAACCTTCCGACCCGACCCGACCGGTCCGAACCCGACCCATGAGATTTCGAAAACTTCCTGACTCGATCCGCGGGTTTTGGGGTCATGACCTGCGAAGAGGCCTGATTAATACACAATATCCCAAGTTTTTTTTTCTTCTTTTTTTTTGCTCGCCAAAAATAAAGCAACACAAAAGTCGTAGACTACTAATAGCCCTTGCGGCAGCGAAACAAACACTTCCAAACGACTTTCGATCTCCCAGCGTACCTCGGTATATACGTACACGATTAGGGGGTCCTAGAAAATCCCGATCATACCATACCATAATAATACCGTCCGTGCTTAGCTGTGCTGTGCAACAGGGCACGACGAGGATTCCTCAAGCCGTCAACCGGGGTATATACGTCGGTAAAATATGGAGAGGGCGTTGTATGAGCGCTCAAGAGAACGCGGATACGCGGAGGACAACTATACAACCAAGCTCCCTTAGGCTGTGAGCTTCTATCGATAGCTGTGCTGTGCAACAGGGTACGACGGGGGTCCCTCAAGCCGTCACCTGGTCAACCGGGGTATGTCGGTAAAGTATGGAGAGGGCGTTGTATGAGCGTTCAAAAGAGCGCGGATATGCGAAGGACAACCATACAACCATGCTCTCTTAGGCCGTGAGCTTCGCTGCAACATGATACAGAGTGAGAACATCGCCTATTAGTTATATGTTTGGTCGATCTCTCGGCAAATGTAGAGGTATAACAACGGATGCAAGAGGGAAGAGTAACAACTGATGCAAGAGGGAAAACGAGAAATCTAATGATGTACGTACGTACATACTTAGGTGCGCGAGGCCACCACAAGCTCATGATCCATCCATCCATCAATCCATCCACCCGTAGTCTGCCGCAACAACAGAGCGTAGAACGGTTCTTGAAACAGTCCTCAAGGACATTTCTAAAACAATACGCGTAAACTCCCTTCGCCTGACTGAGCGATTCTCCTTCGCGGCCATAGCTTCCGAGGCCATCTGCGTCATAACTTTTACCTTTCACTGCAGCACTGTGTACAGGTAACTGAGCATATATAACGAAGTGATTTGTCCCCCAAACGGGAGTGCATGATAAAGCCGTCACCGGTACATCCTTACCCACGCCTCTGGAAAACTATCCCGCTCGAACGCCAGTAGTTTTAGTCGTATCGCGGGTGCAGCTGTGCTAAGGGGTCCAACCTGACCGAACTTATCTACAGTGCGCGACGTGCGTCAAGAATCTATGAATGAAGAATTCCTGTTGATTGTACTCAGATACACGACATATAAGATCTATGGTAGATTGGGGAGTTCCAAGCTGGAAAGGGATTCCGGCATTAGGGTATTGGGATATCGGGGTAATGTGTGCCCACCAATGCCACTCGTCAGGTGGAACCCTCTACTGCATGTGAGGCGAGCCAACTCTACAGCGAGGACGTAATATAAGAGAAGTTCCGTGTCATGTCTGGAGTCAGCCACTCGTTCCCATACCAGCTGCGCCTACACCTTTAGGGATCAATCAACACACTAGTGAGAGTCCGGCGATCTTCTATTGGCAAGCGTAGCCAAGGCCAACCTAGAGAGGTGGGAACCTGCTTCGGCATGCCTAGTTTCGAGGACATGCCCAGTCAAGAAGCCAGCGTGGAGAGTGAAAAGACCATAGAGGAGATGAAGAAGAAAATAGAGGTCCTGGAAAGGACGATGGAGGAGCAGAGACTGCGCGCCGAGAGGGACGCGCAGGGAGCAGGAAAGGAAGGGGGGGCCGGTGGGGGGACGAGAGGAGAAGGAACTGCTGGAAGACAACAAGCAGCGTCGACGGTGCCGACACCTGGGCTGGAGGCCCGATCAGGCATGTCACTACCTTCTTTGTACCGCCCAAGTTTGTCCCAGTCGAGACCCCCGAAGTTCGATAACGTAGAGGCCCACTTTAGCATGTGGCGTAGTAAGTTTTTGGCATACCTATCATCGCTTGGGTGCTTGCATGTACTCAGTAGCACAGCAAACCCAGTTATGGTGGGTGACATGAGGGTTTCGCCGGAGGAATTAGCCTCCAGACATTCCCCCCAGGAGATTAGGGACGCGAGATTGGTGTATGGATTGATGATGGAGGCCATGACAGGATACGATATGGCTGAGTTTAGAATGCAAAAGGCAATGTCTCCGAGTGGTGCTTGGAAGGAGTTGGAAGACTATTATATGCCGAAGACGATAGCCGCAACTCATAGATTGAGGAGGGAATTTGATACAACCCGAATGGCCGAGGATGAAAACCCCTTGCTGTTCCTGGGAAGGGTGGACAAGGCTGCAGATGAGCTGGCAATGCTAGGATGTGGTAAGAGTACGGAGGAAGTAAACCGCCACATTGTCACCAACCTCTCATCTTTGTATACTATTCAAAGCAAGTCCATTCTTTCCCGCCCTTCCATCCCCCGTTCCGAGATCGATGAGATCATCCGTGACGCGTATGCTAACGACAAGGTAGAGAAGGAGATGGTTTCTAGGGCGTTGGGCGTGCAGGGAGTGGTAGGTCAGCATGCCTTGTACGCCGGAGGTGCGCAGCCTGCCGGTGGCGGAGGTGCGGGTCCAGGAGGGGGAAGGAGGAACAGGAGAGGTAGGAGGCTCAAGGATGGGCAACAGCAGCAGCAGCAGCAGCCCCAACGACAGCAGCAGCAGCAGCAGCAGCTCCAGAGACAGTATCAGCAGCAGCAGCAGCAATATCAGCAGCAGCAGCCTCAGCAGCAGCAGCAGCACCAACGGCAGCAGCAGCATCCTCATCAGCAGCAGCAGCACCGTCCCCATCAGCAACGTGGCAACCGGGGAGGAGCTTCGTCGGGGGGGATAACCGGCCCCAAATGGCGTTGGGATGCCGTGGCCTGCAGGTACCGTTGGGATGACTCAGTCCCAGACCCCTTCGGTACGGGTGGAGTAGTCCCCCCCATGGCTTGGGTACCTACCGACCCACCACCAGGGACGTTGCCGCCGATGCCCCCGCCGCCCGCAGCGACTCCGGCAGGCTGGGGTCCCCCACCGAACAACACATGGAGGCGCAAGGGGCCCTGCTTCCGGTGCGGCAGACCGGGCCACCACGCCGCGGAATGCCAGGCAGCTCCCGCGCAAATGAATATCGCTTTCCCGGGTGCCGCTTCTCCTCAAGGTGGCTGGCTGCAGGAGACGCCCTACGGCAGTGGTGGGTATACCTCGGCCGGAGCTTCCCCGCCACAGCAACCCTCCTTCAGCACTTCCCCCTCCCCTGGCCCAGCGAACAACGGCAACCCTACGCCTACGTTCGATCCGCATCTCCTCACCGCGCAGTTTGCGCACCAAGGCAAGGCGAATGATGATTTGTTTTGGGTCAATGGGAGAGAAGAGTGGGTAGCGGATTCGGGCGCAACTTTTCATGTGACTGGCAACCCTTTTGGTATGGTAAACTGTACTCCCCCTCCCCCTGGTAAGAGCCGTTTGGTGGTCGGTGACATGAGGTCACTGAAGATAGAGTACTTCGGCCAGATTCCAATTGTGATGCACAGCTCTCAGGGTGACGTTCAAGTTAGGCTGATGGACGTAGCATACGTACCCGGTGTTCGCTTCAACTTATTTTCGCTTCATGCAGTAATGTTGAAATGCCCGGTGACACTTGATGCTCAGGGAGCTCACACGTTGAATGGACAGCTGTCTTTCGTGCGTAGGGACGCGGGTTCATACGTAGACGCCACGCGGATTGTAGAGACCCCGATTGCTGCCGCTGTTTTGGCTCCAGGAAAAATGAGGAAGATCGATATTAACGACCTTCACGTTGCCCTTCCCACTCCTATGCTGACACTCTCCGTGAGACGGCACGCCAGATGGACATTAAGGTTTTTGGGGAGTTGGTTCCGTGTGCTGGGTGTTCTGAGGCGAAAGGGAGGAGGATGGCGGTGCCGTGGACGACCGAGTGCCGTTCTACCAGGCCTCTGGAGCGTCTGTTCGTGGATCTGTCGGGACAACAGCCTACGTCTGCTGGCGGTGCGTCATACTTGATGATGATCGTCGACGACTACTCGCGACTGGGATGGCCGTATTTCTTGAAGCGGAAGTCCGACGTCCCGAAGGTCTTCGCTGGTTTCCTGGCCGACATCAACGCGAAGGGTGTGCCGTCCATCGTGGAGTGCCTTCGCTCGGACAACGGCACCGAGTTCACCAAGGCGGAGTTCGTGGAGTTGCTCAACCACCACGGTATCCGCCGCGAGTACACGCCCGTCGATTCTCCGAAGCATGACGGGGTGGTCGAGCGACGGATCGCCATGACGCTGGAGCTTGCAATGGCGTCCCGCCTGGAGGCCACCCGCCTGTTCGGCGATGCAAGGATGCCGGCGACGCAGCCCCTCTGGGCTGAGTCATGCGTGTACGCGAGCGATGTGATCAACATGACGGCGAGGGTAAGGGACAAGCCGGAAATGCACTCGCCGTACCGAAAATTCTACGGGAGACCACCGTTTGCGCGGCTGCTCCCGTTTCTGAAGCCGGGCTTCCACCACGTCAGGAGGACCCTGAAGACCGAGCCGAAGGCGGAGGCTTGCTTCTACCTCGCGGCGGCAACCACCACGCAGCTGACTGCAGCAAGATCCTGCTGATGTCTGGCCGAAGGTCGTTCTCCCGTGACGTCACTTGGGAACACCCGAGGAAACCGTTTGTGGGGTTACTGCCTTCGGAGGAGGAGAGCTCCCCGCCGCCGCCGTCGCCGTCGCCGTCGCCGCCGGTGCGCCGGAGCCTCTGAGGGGCCCCGACGTATGGCCCGAGCCACCGTCCCCATCTCCACTGCTGCCGCCGCAACCGCCGTCATCAACGCCGCTACCGCCGCCGCCGCCGCCGCCGCCGCCGCCGTCGCCACCGCCATCACCGTCACCGTCGCCGCCGTCGCCGCCGCCGCCGCCGTCGCCACCGCCATCACCGTCACCGTCGCCGTCGCTGCCGCCGTCATCGTCACCGCCGCCGCTACAGCCACCGTCACCGCCGCCGCCGTCGCCACCGTCGCCGCCGCCGCCGCCGCCGTCGCCGCCGTTATCATCGCCGTCGCCGCCGCAGCAGTCACCGCAGCCGCAGCTTTCGCAGCGTGCTGCCCGGGCACTGGGTTATTATATCCCGGACCCGGGGGATGGCGATGTGCTGAGGGGGCGGACAAGGGGGGAGACTGCACGACACCAGGAGAGCGGTGGCGCTGTGCAGAGAGGGCGGACTAGGGGGGAGACCGCACGACACCAGGAGGGTGGTGGCGATGTGCAGGGTGATCGGGCCAGGGGGGAAGCTGGGCGACATCCGGAAGGTGGAGATGTGCTGAGGGGGCGGACAAGAGGGGAGACTGCGCGGAACCGCGAGGCTATGGGGCATGGGCTGCTGTCGTTGATGGCAGCGCGGGAAGGTATAGGCCATGTACTTTTCCACCAAGCCCCACCGCGCGAGAACCCTCCCCTTCCCACACGCCCGGCGAGCGAGCTTTCGACGCCGAACTCGTATGCTGAAGCGTGTGCGGACGAGTATTCGGCCATCTGGAGACAGGCGATGGACAAGGAGTACCATGGGCTGGCGGACGCGGGGACATTTGGAGCGACGTAGCAACCAGAGGGGCTCAACGTCATCTCGGCGAAGTGGGTGTTCGCCTGGAAGTCCCACGAGCATGGTGACGTGGTGCGGGCGAAAGCAAGGCTGGTGGCACGAGGTTTCAAGCAGCGTGAGGGTATTGATTTCTTTGAGACTTTTGCTCGGACGCCTGCAGCGTCTTGTTTCCGTTTGTTGGGTGCTATTGCGTGCGAGTTGGGTTTAGATTTGTGTCATTTTGATGCTGAGCAGGCGTTCGTGCAGTCGAGTTTGGATGAGGATGTATTCATGCGACTACCTCCCGGCTGCGGCGAAATGTCTGGTAAGGTGGTCAGGTTGAATCGCAGTCTCTACGGCTTGAAGCAAGCGTCGAGGTCGTGGCACAACCACCTTCTCACTCACATGAAGAGTCTAGGATTTGAGCAGAGCCCCGCTGACGCGTGTGTGTCATGAGGTTGGTCGAGTCGGGCTCTGTCTCCATTGTAACGGTAGTTCATGTGGATGATATTTTTGCTGTAGGACTCAAGGTTAGATGCGATCAGTTCTGTGACGACCTGAACAACCTTGTTCCGATCAACAATCTGGGCGAGTTGCGGTGGTATGCTGGTTGTTGTTTTTCGAGGGATTGGGATGCTGGTACTTTGACGATTTCGCAGCAGGCGTTCGCTGAAAATACCGCGGCGAGGTTTGGTGTTAGTTCTGGGAGGAATAACCCGCTTTCGACTGGTGTGAAGCTCGAGGAGTTTGACGAGAATGAACCCGTGGGTGATTGGCCTTTCCGCGAGTTGGTGGGGTGCTTGATGTGGCTTGCGAACCAAACACGACCAGATATTGCGAACGCGGTGAGGGCGGTAGCGAGGTACACGAATAGGCCGAGGGAAGTACACTGGAAGACAGCAGTCGGTATTTTAGAGTATGTATTTTCTACGAGTGATTTCGGCATTACGTTCCAGAAGGGTAGCGGGCTTGAGCTGGTAGCGTTTGCAGATGCAGACTATGCCAACAAAGCCACTGACAGGAGGTCAGTTTCCGGTGGGGCCACCATGTGTGCTGGGGCGTGTATGTGCTGGTTTTCTAGGACGCAGAAATGCGTCACACTCTCAACCACTGAGGCCGAATATGTAGCACTGGCAGACACCATCAAGGAGGCAATGTTCATGCGCTATGTATGGAGTTTTATTTTTCCGGGGTTTGGGGAGAGATGCATTACGGTTTTCGAGGATAACGAGGGGGCAAGGCACCTGGCACAAAATCCAGTGTGCACGTCGAATTCGAAGCACATCGACGTACGACACCACTTTTTGCGCGAGCTTATTTTTAAGGGGGAGTTTGTTATTACCCATGTAGAGTCGGAGAAACAGCATGCAGACTTCTTGACAAAGCCGCTCAACAACACGGTGTTTCGTTACCACCGGGATTTTCTGATGAATATTTGACACGGTTTTTCCGAGGTGGAAGGTTTTATGTTATTTTTTGAGTGAAGGATTTGTGTGAACTACGTATAAATCCGAAGATGCTGCCGTTTTTCCCTGGCTATTCCGAGGATGATACCATTTCGTTCCTGGTGATGGATTTCGAGAGTTTTTGATGTTTTCGAGTAGTCCCCACGTCAAATAAAATTCAAGTGAAAGAATGTATGCTATCTCGCATTACCGTCGCGATCTGTGTATCTATGGCGGGAGTAGGGGGCAAGGGGAGACCCTTGTCCGAGGGAACGGGGTTCCTTGCGATCTCTGGCATTTATTTTCTTGGCTTAATTTTTATTCTGATGAGTATGACTACTGTGATGTTTTATATGATTTGCATTAATTCCTCATGAAATAGAGGGAGATTTTTTTGGATAAGGTTGAAGAGAGACTATGAAGCGCCTGGGGGCGTATGCGGTCCATAGAAAATGTTTTCTGAATTGGAGAGTTTGGATAGTATTTTGGAAATTGAGAGTTTGATTTTTGGTTCTGGAGTGAAATTATGTTTCTGAATTTCGTTTGAGTTGGTCATAATATTGAGATGTTTCCACCCAGCGGAGTCGTACATTGTAGTGTACAGAGCTGGGGGGATATTAAAGTATGGTCGTGTATAATGAGTAGGGGGGATGTTGATTGTACTCAGATACACGACATATAAGATCTATGGTAGATTGGGGAGTTCCAAGCTGGAAAGGGATTCCGGCATTAGGGTATTGGGATATCGGGGTAATGTGTGCCCACCAATGCCACTCGTCAGGTGGAACCCTCTGCTGCATGTGAGGCGAGCCAACTCTACAGCGAGGATGTAATATAAGAGAAGTTCCGTGTCATGTCTGGAGTCAGCCACTCGTTCCCATGCCAGCTGGCGCCTATACCTTTAGGGATCAATCAACAATTCCAGACTGACATTTTTTTAGTTCGAGGATTTACAGCTGAGCGTGTGTGCTCAGGGAGGAGCGCCACTCTAAATACTATATATTAGCCTTGAAGAACCTATCCTCAACGTTGATATCATGACAAACCCGCGAGCACTTATTACGGGGGGGCATAGTAATAGGACTTGCGTTACCAACAAAAACCTACATACCAGGTATATTTTACGGTTTTTTCTATCTATATTTGGTCCTATATACTATGGTCCCCCGTAAAAGTAGCCCAAATAGGATATTCTTAGTTGCTGTCGCGTAACGCTGTGAAGCTGAAAAGTCTCATTGGAAAAATTCCAGGAAAGTAGCAACGGAACAACCGGAGCACACGGGGGCAGACGCGTTTTATGATAGAGGGAGCACATTTCCGCTAAAATGTTTTCTGAATGACGGGGCTCCTTGACCCAAAGTCGTCCCAATGCCAATCTTGTTTCGAAAACATACGTTTAGTTTGTGTATACTTGGGCCATAGGATTATTCATCGGGGTGCAATTTGATTTTTTGCTGGAGTCAGTTTTCTGTTGAGGTATGGAGCTCCTCAAATGAGGAGCCTCAGAATTTTTAGGGTGGACCCCTATCGTAGAACGCCTCGGCAGGGGCAGGAAACTCGGCACAAGAGGCGACGGCGCGAGCTGCTGCTGCGTCCCCCGGTGAACGCTAGACGTGGACTGTGGGCCCAGCGCTCGGAAGACCGTCCATCAGCATGAAATTCAGGGATTGTGTTGTGAAGATGGATGTTTTTTCCAAAGAAGGGGAAACTGGTAAAACACAGAAAATGAACTTAACGCCGGGTCCTCGAAGAAAGGCTCTGTACGAAATGCTTCACGCCCAACATGCTAACAAAGAAAGGTTTACTTACAGTACGCATTTTCTATAGGACGAGACAAAATCTCAAAACGGGCGTAGAGCATAGGCATTCCATGTTTCTTCGCCAAGCATTACTTCTCGGCGTCGTCCGCCTCCAGCCAATCACCAACCGCCACCTAAGGTTCTAACTGTTGACCCCCGGCCACCGTAGAGAATATGCCAACCACGAGCAAAACAAGACAACAAGCGATGGCCACGCCGCCACCCACTAGGAAACCCACGCTTCGCGGCGCCAGGGGGGGGGGTGTCGCTGCACTCGTCGTCGTCGTGAGGAAAGGACGACTCTTCGTAGCGTTGGTCCCCTCAACTGTTGTGGAGATGACGATGATACCGTATTTTTGTGTCGCGCTCGAATGACAGCGCTAGTGCTGACATTCGCACGGGATTTCTGCGCCGGACAATCGTCTACCCGCTCGGTGCTTAGCCTTATTTGGGCGCCATGATCGATGCCGACACCACCCGACGGTTTCTTGCAGCGAGTAGTGTCCTGCTTAGCGTCACCAAGCGACGACGCCCGCGACTCTCGTCCACTTGCTCTGGCTCCAGCGTGGTGCGAGGAACCGTGAGTTCCTTCCTCGTGAGGCGCCTCGCGGCTGCTTTCGTGGCTGCTCTCACGGCTGCTTACCAGCGAGTTCACTCCTCCCGTAGCTCTTGCCCTGCCTGCAATCACGAGCCCGGTGCGGGGTGGGTAAACGACGGCTTTGCCCCGACCAATAGCCGCCGCAGCATTTCGCTCCGCCGAAACAACGTTGACGCAATCCTCGCTCGCATCCACAACTTCATCGAAACCTCCCCACCGTCCCTGCTGCTGACGATGCTCATTGCCACACTCCTCCTCCTCCTCCTCCTCCTCCTCCTTCACCTTCTCACCGCCCCCGATGCCGCTACCTCCACCAGCCGAACCACGACAGCCACAACGAGCGCGACAGCGACTATTCTCTCCGTCATAACTCTCCACACTGCTGTCGCTAGCTCCGTCTGCCCCTTTTGTAGTACTTTTGCCACCACCGTGGATGCTGATTTTGACTCCCACTGCTTGCGCACCACCAACGCTACCGCCCCCCTCGATACTGTCGCCGTCGGTGTTGATTTCGACGCCCACTGCTTCCTCACCAACACTACAACCCTCCAGTAGTTCGCTGTATCTGCCTGCCCTGCCGTCGGTACTTCCGCTGCCGTCGGTATTTATTTCGACGCCCATTTCTTGCGCACCGGCATTACCGTCGTCGATACGCCAGTCCAGCACCGCCTCCTGCAGGGCGCGAAACAGGTCGGGGTCGCTCTCGTCAAGCCATCTCGCCACCTTGACGTGACCCGTGGCTTCGGCAACAGCTCTAGCGGCCAGACAGCACTCGTCACGTCGCCGACCGAACTCGCGCAAAAGCTTGACCGTGCTGAGATGCCCGTTTCGCGCCGCCTCGACCATCGCCGCTGACGAGCAGCCCTAACACCAGTTAAGGGGGGTAGCAGCAGCAGCAGCAGCAGCAGCGGTACAAGGGGTGGAGAGAAAATTCCCAGCAGATTCAGTCTGGTGTACGGCTCAAGACGGTGCTGTCGCGACAGGGCTAAGATTTTTGCACCGCGTGAAGGGCGGTTTAGAATGATTGCTGACCAGAACACCGCCGAAACCTATTGGTACTACGGTGACACCTACGGAGCGCTCGAGGACGAAAGATACCAAAAAGTTGCATGATTTTTTTATCGCAACATAGAAACGCAGCGATCCGGCGAGGTTAATTTCGGTGCTTCTTGGGCTCGAGGCCACCGACCGCGGGGTCCGTAGACGGGGGGCATCACTTCTCTCAAAATAAGAATACCGGCATCTGAGGTCTTGGAACCGATCTCGTGGACACCAAGCACAGACGAAGAATCGGTCGCGCTAAGCAACCGATGCCTTCGCCTTCGCCCTGAAGAGCGCTCAGACCGAGCACGAACGAAATTTCGAGGGACGACAGCCTTCACCACACGGCCAAAGCAAAAGATATAGCTTAAAGTTTGGGAAAAATAATGGGGGAAGATATGATACATGAAATTTTTTACTGCGTACAGTCGACTGTTTCATGGGCAGGGTTGGGAGTCGGGGTTGAAGTTTCAGTGCAGTTGTTTAGGCCTTTTTCCGATATTTTTTTATCGTAAAGTTGGAACTACACGGGGGGGGGCACGATATTCCCCGAACCCCGCATCAAGCTCAATTTCCAGGTCTCCATTCAAGTTGAATTTCCCGAAAGCACCTGCGCGGCTACTTTTGATATGATAGCATCTACCTTGGTAAAGGATAAGGCGCAACAGTGGGGATCGCTTGCATCGGCGCCGAAAGCATTGCGGAGCAGGATCAGAGCGTATGGCATAGTCAGACAGCCAACCTCCTGGCGATTCTTCAGCAGGTAGTCCACAACATCCGCATGGCCTGCCTCGGCCGCCCGGTCCACCGCCGCCTCGCTCGCTCCAGCGCCGCGCTCGCTCAGCCACACCACCGCGTCCAGCTTCCCTCCGGCAGCAACGTCGTCCAAGATTGCCAGGGACGCTGGGCATACACCGGACTCGTGGAGCCACTGCACCGCCTGTCCGCCCAAGGCGCGTAGGCGTGTTCGGTGAATGGTCGAAAAAAGGGCCGGGGACGCATGCTTACGATATGGGTGCACTGCACACCTACATGTTCTGAGGCTACAAAGTACGTTCGAACTTCCTCCCTTAGGCAGCTCTGAACCTCATCTAGTTGGTTAGTTTTGGTTTGAGGAAAAAAAAGGAAGTGCAAGATTCGAAGAACAATCTCTTAAGGCCTCGTACGCATTATGCAACGAATACTGGATACTGTCGTATATCCAACACTAAACATATTTTGTACATGGCGATCCAACGATGCAATGGTTGGGTATGCAGTCCCTCAGTTGGGGAACCCCGTCATTTATAACAAACGGTCAAAATCTTTCTAGACCCCATATCGTATAGCTAGCACGCGTCGCCGAAGGGGGCACGCACGGGAGCGTGGTTCGAAAGACGTACAGCAGTAGTATGCCGCGCTCAGAGTTCGCTCGCCACCGCGGCGCTGCGGCGGTCGCTACCACTGTTGTCGGTATGTTTAGTGCTTTGGGGACAGCGGGTGTCACACGGGAGACGACTGCCTCACAACCACCTCCACTACCGAGCTTTCCCTCGGCGATCAGTATCACATCAACTCACCATGAGATGCCCCGCAGTTGCCGCCGTCTCCGCAGCCCAGGCAGGGCATCGGAGACTAGGCATTGCCGCGCGCAGCCACTCGAGAACGTCGACACGCCCTCGGCTCGCGGCGAGGCCGTATGCGTTGGAGGTGCACTCGTGTTCGGCCTTGTGGTCGAGCATCCACTGCCCGACCCAGTTTTAGCAACGGCACACGAGAGGTACAAGTCGGAAGTGTGAACGGGAGGGAATAGAGGGGCGGGAAACAATAAGCGGCATTGTACCTCGAGCGAGAAAATATATATATTGACAAACATGTTATACCTACCAGAACAGCCAAGCAAGACATCTTGAAAACTTCGATCTATTGATAGACGGTTGGAAAATATCCATAGTTGCGTTTCCAGTGCCTCTTGTCGTGAGAAACAACGGTGAATTCTTCATTCACCGAAAGCCGCATTTAGCATTGTAAGCAGTAGCATCCCGCAAGCCCAGAGCGCCCGCTGTCAAAATCACAAACGCCAAGCGCTGGACGTAATACCATTTTTCACGAGATTGCACACACCCCAATCCCACCCATGTCGTACGTATATACGGTAGGAGCATACAATAGTGCTCGGACTCCAAAGAAAAAGGGAAAGGGAAAAAAAAAAAAAATGGAACACGCTAACTTTCGCCTGCCACAGCCAGTCCCGCGTCGTCAAACCATGAGACTAAGCCGGGCTTCCGCCAGTTCCACCACGCCGCTGCACAACGCTGGTTTCAACTATATCAGCTGTTCCAACCTCCTCGGAGACATCAGGGTAGGGTCACCTCAAACAAGGTTAGGGTAGGGCTAGGGCAGAAGGCTACCTGCAGCACATGCAGGTGTCCGCCTCCCGCGGCGCTGTCCAGACCTGTCGAAGAGCACCGGAGGAAGCCACCGCCTTCCAGCCACTGGGTCGCCGACGACGCCAGCACGTCGACCAATAACCCGAGGCGTTCAAGACAAGACAGGGCACGAAGCACGTTTGGTTGGCAAAAGGGTGATAAACGGTACAACGTAGCACGGCGGAGGGGGAGGGAGGGAGGGAGGGGAGGGAGGGAGGCAGGCAGGCAGGCAGGCAGGCAGGGAGGCAGGGAGGGAGGCGGCAGGCAGGCAGGGAGGGAGGGAGGGAGGCAGGGAGGGAGGGAGGGAGGGAGGGAGGGAGAGAGGGAGAGGAGGGAAGGAGGGAAGGAGGGAGGGAGGGAGGGAGGGAGAGAGAGAGAGGGAGGGGAGGGGGGGGGAGGGAGGGAGGGAGGGGGGGGGGGAAGGAGTTACCGACATGGTTTACGGTAAGCATCCGTGATATCACCGCGTGCGGGAAGACTGAAGGGCTCTCAACGTCACTTAAATGTCGCATTCCGATCCAGCTACGAGAAACAGTGTGCAACGTGCATGGAGCGGTGGGCGCCCATTGCGAGCGCACAGAGACGAAAACTACGAGAAACAAAAAAAAAACTGGCCGTCTACGGCTACATAACGGGAAAAGACGAGGGTAAAGAACGAAACCTACCGGGAACGGGTGTCGCGGAAAAATGCCCGTGGTATTCGTTCGGAGCACGTCATCTCATCAACTCTGGCAACGGAGTGATGAGTACATCCGTGTCCAGCCCCATGTGCAGTACTCTCCTCGTGTGATGGCGGGATGGTCGGGATAGGTCTATCCACACACAGGCGTACAGTGTGGTAACACTCAAAATAAAGTTCTACTCTGAGCGGTAATATAAGACACGTTGGAGTTTCATATCAGAGTCCAGACGGGTATTATATTCCGGGTAAGAAGTGGCACGAAGTACCAGATGTACTATTAATAGTAGTGTAACGTCGACACCTGCCGGGGGCATACGAAACGCCCACAGGGAGAACCTTGCCTACCAGGTATCAACTATCGTGTACGTACCCCCGGGAGCGTTACATTTTTTATGACACGCCGAGTACGATCAACATCCCACAGCGCATATGCTCTTGGGCACGTGGACAGTGCGCAAGCGGCACCTCCTTTCCACACCTTGATAACGTGCAGGTGACCCTCCGCGGCGGCCATATCGAAGGCAGCCTGGGAGCAACCCTCCAGGCGGTTAGTCGCGAGCCAGCGCACCACGTCCAGGTGCCCTCCCCCCGCCGCCCCGTCCATCGCTCCCACCGTGCACGTCGCCCCCCGACGGGAGAGCCACTTTACCAGCTGTTGCGACGACCAACGCCGCACGCCGGCGAACATACGTAGCACACGGGGGGAAATTGCAGAGCGATCAAGTTCGCCAAAAGACAACGGCGCAAAACACGGGGGGGGTACTGCACAAGGTGTGCCGTTTTTTTTTTTTTTACGAACTCCGTATACATCACGGCGAGGTTCCCGTGTGCGAAGTAGCAGGCACGCAGCTGCCGACTCACAGCAGTGCTGTAGCCCTTTTGCCCGCACATCGTGATCAGGGGATGCATGGGGAAATACACCGTTTGCGTTCGTTGCGTACCTTGCATCCGCGAGAAAAAAAAACAAGGGCGGAAAACAGCACGGCTACCGGCTACAGAGCGTCGATTCTATGTAAGGTTTCCAGCGGCCCCAGCAGCAACCGTCACCAGAAGAGAAAGTCCGTGTCGGGACCTCTCTATATTTGAAAAACACATGTTTCGTTTCCGGGTCCAGGCAGGGCCGTAAGGCGTTGATGCCTTTTATGGTATTTTTCAACGCAATAATCAATTCGGTACTTACACAAACTCCTGTAGACTTACAGTACAACAGTAGCGTAGTGTAGAGCGCTAGAGCTATAGGCCATACGAAAATATTCTGGGACAGTCGTTGGTACGTCTCAACTGGCAAGCGACTGCTCAGACAGAAAGCACGTGGCAGAGAAGAAAAAAAGGGAGAGAGCTAGGTCCCGCAAGCCAGTAGCAGTACTGTACCTCAAGTCTGCCCGTTGAAGCGGCGTAGTCTAGGGCGCGCTCTGTCCCGGATTGCCCCCAATCACACACGAGCCAGCGCACCATTTCCTCGTGACCGTTCCAGCACGCACCATCGACGGCGCTCTCGGTGCACCCTTCCTCTCGATTCTCCAACAACCACCTGCAACCAAGATGCCGCATAACGTATCACATCACAGCACCGTAAGGTACAGCACAGTGGAACAGTACGATATAGCACGGCACAGCAGGGCAAAGCACAGCAAGGCACAACACAGTGAGAGCAAGAACCAGGAGTTTGGCTGGTAAAGGAACGGGCTACGTGGGCGCGGGGGGAGTGATAGGCATGAGAAAGCGAGGCGGATCAGGGTCAGAGTGGGAGGCACGGGGGCGTGATCGCCCTTTTCACCTGTTGCTGCATATGAAACGCGATATCACCGTCCCGCCGGTTGTCGAGGTGCACGGGTCGAATTACGTACCCTATAATGACGCAAGCAGTAAAGCCTGTGCTTGAAGAGCACCGACCGACGCATGCCGTGCTGGTACGCTGGTCCGCTTGACGGCCTTCTTGAAAAAGTACTGCACTGCCATGCTTGTATATTTTACCAGGTACTACAGCAAGATGTTTGTCCCCTGCGAAAAATTATGTGTGTGTTATCGTCCGCCCCTCCCACCTGCGCGATACTTTACAGGCCACAGCAGCAGTGTTAATGTGCTATCTTAACACATTTTTTACGTTGAGATCGCTCGGTAAATAGCGACACCAAAATCATGTAAACGTAACGTGAAACAAAAAACAAAAAAATGCCCCCCTCCCCCCCCCTTCCCACCCCCCCGACTGACCTCACCACCTCGAGATGACCTTGCGTTGCCGCCCAATCCGCCGCCCGATGGCTGAACCTCAGATCTCCCGACACCACCATGTTCTCGCGCACCCCTCCCCTCCCCCCGCCATGCCCGGTGACACCACCATCCCGGACCGACTCGTCGACTTCTGCTTGTCCTTTCTCGCTGTTACTGCTGCTGCTGCTGCTGCTGCCGTCGTCGAGTCTTGTTTTTCCGTCTTGGCGAAGCGGCTGCGGCGGCACCAGCAGTGCACGTCTGAGACGCAAGAGACTGAGGTGCCCTTGAGCGGCCGCGACGTCGCCGTCGTCGTACTCTGAGAATTTCTCGCCGTCCTGGTAGGCCGTGCACTTGCTCAGCACCCCCGGAGCTTCGAGTACGCGGGATAGCGCAGAAAGAGCAGCCCCCGGTGCCTCCCCCTGCGCCCCCGCCTCCATCGGCGCTCCCGCCTCCATCGGGGGAGAGGGGGGGGGGGGGGGGGCGAGATGATGATGATGATTTGCACGGGGCAAAGAAGGGCGCGGAATGAAACCTGCTTGCTTCAATTCTTCTCCAACTGGGGGGGCTGATGTTGTAAATGAAACCTACTTGCTCCACGTAGGATCTCAAATGATTAAATGAAGCCTGCTTGCTTCGCTTCTTCTCCAGCTGGGTGGGCAAATGTTGCATACACCGGTGTATTACCTGTGGTATAGAGTAAGAACATGCTATGATGAGGACGCCGAGTGCGAAAGGGCATGACGTCAGACATCAAAAGCGAGGACAATACGCTCGAGTGATATAGCGGTCACCCTGGGTCACTGGAGAATAGTTCGGAAATCTGGTGGCTGCTGTGTGCTGTACGCTCTACGCTTTGCGCCCGGATCGTTGTCTTCAACTCCAACTGGAACTACTGCACTAACTAACCTTTCGACATACCTGACACGCTCAGTCATCAGCAACGTCGTCAAAGTGCATGCGGTGCATTTCAGTGGAGCAGTATTAAGCTGTGCTGCTACATACTGCTGCTGTATATCAACTCTACACCAACTACTGCATGTATGGGGACTCCAGAATATAGGCAGGCCCGCATGCACCACGTGCGACCGGCCACGAGTTGTACAGGACCTGGTTGTTTACGTCAAGAGCTTTATTTATTCTGCGAATTTGCATCACACCATCGCAGTCCGCGAAATGGTATCTCCCCAAATGGGCCAAGGAAATCGAGATCGAACCGGCTGTGACCTAGGCCGATTACAGCAACTACTGCAGTAGAAGTGACTACGTGGTGGAGGTGGACAACATGAAACTCAAGCCTTGCAACGCTACCAGCCTCCAGCAGATAGTATCAGCGACACTTATACACCATGAAGTAGGCAACGGGCCGCATACAAGGTATGACAGTCCCGCCGACAGTCCACTTTGCGCTAACAAGTACAACAACGGCGTCGGCAACACGGACCTCTACACCCACGCCATCTTACCTCCTATATGCGAAAGTGCGAAGTGCACACGTAGCAGTCGTACATTGCGGCTCTGAGGTTTTGCGTCCCCGCCTGGTCTCTGTGACCTCAGGCTCCCGATCCCTCTGCTTTCTGTTGCGGCCTGCACCTTGCAGCATAAAAAAAGGCTGATTTCCAATTTTCTTCCAGTTCATTGTCCCTGCAAGTTGGCGCCGCTTTTTCTACACGAAAACTTCCGACCGAAAGGGACGGTAAGACCTGTGGGAGACCTCAGGAGTGCGAAGACGATCTTCAATATGCGGCTAGAAACCCCATAAGCGCTCGTTATAATGGCTAATGTTGTGATGCTGTGACCCGTAGAAACTAACAAGCCGAGATGGTTCAGGATGAGTGGATGGTAAACATAGTTATACGAGTTTTTTTTTTTTTTTTTTTTTTTTTTTATCATCACTTTTACTTTCCAGCCCACTCGTAGGAGGTTTTACCCTCGACGATCTTCTGGACAAGCCGTGGTCACAGGTGTCGTCCCTTCTCCCCCCCGGTACGTGCCTTTAATTTTTATCGCGCATAGGGTTCAGCACTCCCACTGCTCGTCGATTTTCATCGAATGTACAGCTAACTCACGCTCTCGCGCTTTCCGCTAATCAATTTTATGCAAGAAAAAGTCCCTATGCATGAGCATGCACTCGGTGAGACTCGAACTCACGAAATTGATCTTGATAGGCTCGCGGACCACCTACCAAGCCACCGGGGACGCCGGCTTGTGACCTGGTCAACTCGCCCAAAAATACAAATTCAAAAAATAAAATTCAAAATTTCAAGATTCTCTACAGCAGTAGGTTCTACAGACTCCTCCAGCCAGCCAGCCCTGACCCTAGACAACCTAAAGGCTACGTCACAGCAGCAGTACATATCCAGGGCCAAACATGTGGGCTGTAAAAGTAAAAAAAAAAAGGATGTTGCCATGCGTATTGAACTGGGTGCTTACAGCAGTACAGTACATACAACAGCAGTACTTCGCGGGAGGTATAAACTGAACCGTCATACCGTCACCCCATCGAAGGTATAGCGGATCGCGGGCCCAAAACTCTCCCTCCCGCCTACTTGAGATGGTTTCGTTTGCCTCCCGCAATCCCGAGTAAAACTAGAAGCAGGCAGCACTGCTGAACACGTAATCGTCACTTTTCGTCGACACCTTTCTTTTTGCCCTCTGGTGCGACTCAAGTAGCCCCGAAAAAGGGGCTACGGTAGGTTAGTAGTAGGGTGATGATGGGTGGAGATATATCACCAAAATCGCAGCATTTCAGCCTACTGCCGGGCCTTTGGAGTAATCATCAGCACATAAAAAGCACGGCATGATGATAACTTCTGCCAAAAAACGTATTTTCAGCGATACACGAGAAAAGGATCGGCCAACAGCGTACCTAGAACTTGATTTTGAGCATTTGTTACAGGTTTTCAACCAACGGAGAGTCGATGCCATTTGCATCACCGCATCCCCCCCCCCCATCCGGGCGCCCGGCGAGGAACACTGCATGCAAATCAGCTTCTTACGCGGCTCTACCGGCACTACCAGTGTTACTAGCTTCCAAACAAATTTATACTAAATAAAAGCTAGCCGCGCTGCTTCTTCTTCCACCTCTGATGCACCACAGCAGCGCCGAAAACCTCGAATGTACGACAGCTTCGATTTTACCCTGCCTCGTTTGCAGCAGCTGCTATTAATACTATACTACTGCTACCGGCGGGCGCACGACCCCTTGCAGCCACCCAGGCATCCCGCACAGAAGGGGACTCCACCCGCACCCG
Organism: Macrocystis pyrifera; assembly: GCA_031763025.1. Lineage (NCBI taxonomy): Eukaryota > Phaeophyceae > Laminariales > Laminariaceae > Macrocystis > Macrocystis pyrifera. The sequence goes on along the minus strand of JASSKH010000047.1, from coordinate 1,527,268 downwards.
CCTTGCCTCCCGCGCGCGCCGTCTCCTGGCGGTGCTTGGCGCGCACGCGCAAGAGGTACGGCTCAGTCCCCCCGAGGCCTTCATCCGCCGAGCTGCTGTCCGCCAAGGCAGTCTTGGCTTTGCTCTTCTTGCCACCCTCTCCATCGTCGGAAGCGGGGCGGCTACAGCCAGCGAGATCAGCGCGGGACGTGACCGCGGTTATCCGTGTCGGTCGCCGCGCGGGTAAGCCCCGCGCGGTCCGTCGGCGGATCTGCTCGCCGTGAACGCGGTCACTGACGTGCTTGCGATACGCGCGGATGACCTCGGGCGAAGAGCCGCGGCACACGTTCTCTTTTCTTACATCGAAAACGTCGCCCATCTATAATAAAGAGAGAGAGCACACCCGCGAAAAAAGTGTTGTATGTCGTCGTGGAAGATGCAAAAGAGGGAAAAAGGAGAAGAAGGGCGGAACGAGCAGATTGGCGGGGGGGGGGGGGGGGGGGCGATGTGTTTTTGTTGTTGTGACCATGGGCTATTTTTCAAGGAAAGTGACCGAATACGCACATGAAAATATTATCATCGTCATCGTCACCATCAGCATTGCAAATACACTGCGAGGCGTCGAGAATCGAATTCCAAGAACCACTTCAGTGCTTTCGGGAAGGGCGAGCGGTCGGTCAAATAGGTGTTCCGAATCCAATCGGATTGGGATTGTTCACTTTCCTGCGAGATTCAAAGCAAGCGTGAGCTGCATGCATGCCTTTTGGATTGTCAGTCGAAGCACAGATGAGGGGAGTTAGATGTTGCAGGAAAAACATCATTGAGATCACACAGTGTTCGCTACACGGACATGGAGGTCGCCCCATATAACCGATAAACACAGTCCGTTGCTTGAAGGTCGAAAAACATAGGGTGATGCGTGAGGTACACCACGCCATTCGTGAGCTGAATATCCACCCTCTCTACGCGACGCGTGTTGACAACTTGACATCGACGTGTCTTGTTTTTTTTGCTTTCTATGCAACCGGCGTCATTTTCGTATCCGCCCCCTGCCCCTTCCAAAATGCGCGAGACTCCCCATCTTGTGCACCAACTCCTCTCTAGCGAGATCTCTTCGAGACATATCCACATCATGTTCGATCCTCCCCCCCCCCCCGTTTTTTTTTGGCGGTCGGTCACAGCTGGTTGTCGAGTTAGATCATTTGTGCGAGGTGAACAACCTTTACTCCGCACAAGTGGGGATACTCGTATAACGTAGTGTTTATGGAAAGGCACCCAAGAGGCAGTTACATAGTACTCCCATTGCTGTCTCTCGAGGTGGCTACACCGGAAATTAAATTAACTCACTGAAGCTGTCATCCATATGCAAGTCCGCCTCACAAGCGGTTCAACACCGGAAATAAAATGAACACATTGAAGCTGTCATCCATATGCAAGTCCGCCTCACAAGTGGTTCTTAGTAGGATGTAGCTCACTCTTCATGCGACTCGTCGGACACCTCACGGCGCTTCGTGCCTGGTGCAAGTAATGTCGGTGCCTGATCAGTGAAAACCCGACATGCTCCGTCCCGGCATTGTAGGGATGCTAGGGTCTATGGTCAAACGACTGCGACCATGCATGAGATCGAGTACATCTCTCCTATCGAGTACACCCCCCCCCCCCAACATGCTCGAGGCCTCCCCACCTTCTGCGCCAATTCTGCTCTAACAAGAACCTTCCGAGACATTACCACAAAATGTTCGATCCCCCCCCCCCACACATGCAGGAAACCTCCCACCTTCTGCACCAACTCCGCTCTAGCAAGAGCTCTTCGAGACATGGCCCGAGCAAACGCCGCTCCCCCCGCGCCCCCCCTCCGCTTTCGCCCGCCTCTCCAGGGCTGCTCTTTCGGCAGCTAAGGCCCTCGCCTCGAGTCGCCGCAGCTCCACCCGCCTCTTTTCCTCGCCGGCGCCGCCCAGGCCGTAGTCGTCACCGTTGCAGCGAAAACCGTAGATGGGGATGAGGTGGTGCTCTGAGTAGTCGGACGCTTTCAGCGAGTCCTCCAGAGATTTCTTCCGCCCTCGTGTCGAGAGCTTCCACCTTGTTCAATGGGTTGGGAATATAGAGTGGTTATTTTCTGTCGGACAGCGGTGCTGATTTATAGTATGGTATTATACTCCGAATTATTATGATTTTTATGTAATGGTTCGGGACGGGATGCGCAGAGAGATTCGGGGAGATGCTCGGTAGAGACCATCCATGCGTAGGCATCACGTCTTCCCTGTGGTATGACTCGTGCCTCGGGGGCAGGTGCCTTATCTTGACGTTCTACTATGACGACCCATCCCAAGGTAGGGATTGCATTGTTGGGGCCAAATATTTTCCGACCAGTTGAGCTCCTTAAGTCAGCAATAACTATTAGTGTACCGGCTATCGTGTAGTACTTTTACTACTAATAGTTTACTACGATGACCGGGAAAATGAGCCGCGTTTAGACTTCGATATAATTGTCAAACCGAGGTTATATTGCCAGTCAGAGTGGTAACTGTTTTTAGGAGTATTAATAGCGCACACAAATCTTGGTCCGGTTGGGCGAGAGCAATTTTCATCCATGTCATGCTAATGAAAAATAAGGCACCCCAACCCTAGAAGGCATTGCTCATACTACCGTATAACTATTAATACCAATAGTACCTTTGGTCGGGGGGGGGGCGAGGAAGGAGAAAAGTGTGGCACTCTTCACGTTTTTGTTTCTTCGTGGCTCGGTCATACGACGACTGGGGTGCAGGAAGGGAGTAGGATGTACCTTGACTTGCTTTTGCCTTGTAGGGGTCAGCACCTAACGTTTCTGAGGCTCATCACTTGATTATAGTATAGGTGCCCTATATCGCACCCAAAAAACTCTTTTTTGATAAAAGCTAAAAGTGCAACCCGACGAACGATCCCAAGGCCTAAACTCACGTAAAGATATATCACGAATAACATGGTTGAACCCTACTGATAGTGATGTTCTAACGATATTGGATTGACCCCCCCTTTAAGACTGCAGTCCCGTTTTGAGGAGAAACTACATGGATTTTTTTTTTTTTTTTTTTAATCCTCCGGCGCATTGGGTAAACATAGAGTTTGAGCGTTTTGTCCCCAAAACTGGACTGCAGTCAGTCCTGCAAGGATTAAACAGCCCGGTCAGTTTAGCTTTTTTTTTGCCCAAAAGTGCTTGATACCCCTATAGAGAAGCACGCGCCCCCCTGTCGTCTTTTATGCTGCAACTCAGGCTCCAGGCCATCGCTAACGGAACAGTCCAAACTGAGGGGGCACTCACACACGAACCGTCAGAATAAGCGTTCCTTGTCCACCGATATGTATGCGCAGCGTTTTTTTTTTTTTTTGCGTTGTAATCCGTAGACTCCACATACTGCGTACGCAGCATGCTCGCACGTTGCCAGAGATCACTCGATTACATTTTTCCGCTCGCACTTGAAACTTGCAACAACACAAGTGTTGTTCATACTCACTGTATATCCTAGTTCCTGGTATCTGAAACCAGCAACCTCCGCGACAGTAGGGTGGGCACTTTCCATGCACCCCTTATTGTTCCAGCGGCACGGAGTCGCTCGGGAGACGGATGGTCGACCCTATTGTTTTGCAGGCTCGAGTTTTTCTTTTCGCGATACATGCAACTATCTCCTCGGGATTGTTTGACACGCTGCGCAAAGAAAACGATACTTTGAAGTTAAAGTTTTGGATAAACGGGCAAAGTCACTCGCCCATATTTACCGTAGCACCAGTCCAGCCTAAAAACTTAAGCAGTACACACTAGGGAACAGCAGGGCAACGCTTATCGTCGGCGCTGCATGATAGCATCATGCTTACCCTAGCATGGTTCCCGATACGATAAAAGGGGCAGTCCGGCGCGAGTTCTCCTTCTCCTCCTCCGCAAGGCGGGTCCCTTCCTCGCCCCAGTTAGAGTTTCGGTGTCTTCGGGGAGGGCTGCCCATGCTCGTCGGCGACAAAGGGTGGGAGACGCCGTACGGCTGCTCTCCGGGCGTTATCGCCGGCGTGTACGGTCGCTTCGAAGACCTCCCCCTCGCCTTGTAGGGATGATGGCTTCCAACGAGCGCCTTGCCGTGCAGGGCTGAGATCGAGGGGGGGAGGCGGCGCGACGGTCCAATCCGTGAGCGGCACTATTGTGTGCGGGGTATGTATCTACACCAGGTATCGTATACCAGGCATGCTGAAACGCTCGCAGATTCATTGTTCCTTTTCAGAGCCATGCACACCAGTACACCACGGACGGTACGGGGAGAGGTTGCTTGTTTGGTGCCAATGATTTTTGGATGGCGGCATCCCTCCTCAAGTGAAGAAGCAAGTACAGCCTACATTTTCTTGCACTCCCACTATATTTATTTTCAATCTCCAACTGGGCTTTCAGCACCTTTTTACTCGGACGTGATACGACCCACAACACGAATGCAGATGTCCTCCCTGGCCGAGAGCGCCGATAATGAAAACGACTATTACGGGGGACCATAGTAAATAGGACCAAATATTGTTCGTAAAAGTATAAAAATATATAGGTTCTTGTGTGTACCGTAGGTCCTATTTACTACGGACCCCCGTAGTATTAAGAATTGGTGTCACAAAATCCAAGTCAAAAGGCTCACATGATTTGGCGGCAAGACGACTGGGTCCCGAGTCTTCCCCAACGTAGTACCCCAGAGCCCCAATGTAGGGCGATTGTGTCGGAAGAACCCCAGCGCTTCTCCCGACGTAGTCGCCACCACCGCAACTATCCACGGCCGGCTCCTTGTCATCGCCAGCCCCCTCCCCCCCCCGTGCTCGCAGATTTGGCGGTGTTGACTGCCACGTCTGTTCTGGCCTGATCTTCGAAAGTCTCAGCGAGGTCCCTCGCCCGCGAGTGATGCGACGCTGGATGCGCCTTGCCTGCTACCCCTTCTGCTACAACACCAGAACCCGCGTCGACCTTTTCAGAATAGCCTACCGCTGATTCGTCAAGACCTCCTGGGTTTTCCACGCTGGAGCCTGGCCGAAACCTGTCTCCACCCGGTGGAAAGCGCGACGGTGAAACAGCGAAAAGCATGCTGTGAAAGTTATGCGTTGTTACAGGCCTTTCCGGCACGGGTTAAGGTCCGCTACAGGACTGTGGGTTGCACCCGATCACCTCGATGGTTGAGGCGGGTTATTCTTGAAGCTTTTCACATTGCTCTGTTCGTACCGTGGAATACGGGACACGTCGTATGTCTGTGTGTATGTATGAATGAATGCCAAGCGGTCTTTATATTTCCGGCCAGAGTGGTGTTGAGTAGTTCATCAGTTCAGGAATCCCGTTGGTCACGAAAAATGAACCCCGCAAAGTACCCGGCCCTACCGCCCACTACATGGCTCAAGGGTCAGTATGCTGATCCCATCGTGTGCAAAGAATCAAGCCGGCGCACTGTAGCGGGGCGGGGGGGGAGGACGTGGCGGGGGGAAGGACGTGGGGGAGGGGGCTGCTTCAAGGACCCCATATCTGAGCTACGACGAAAGAAGGGCATATATTCCGGCCACCAACGTACCATTTCGGGCTTACATGACGACTGTTGTCGTTCGTTCATCCGTTTGAGGCCGAAAGCCCGTGCTTGGATCGCCAACTGCAGCTAACTCTGAGAGGAATCTCTGGTAGGTGGTATATATGTATATACGCAGCCCGTTATAGTATCCCGTGCCACCGCAGCCCGTTATAGTATCCCGTGCCACCGCAACCGCTATGTCCTCGTGACCCGGACATGCGCAATCTGTTAATATACGCAGTAAAATGCGCCAGGTGCATACCAGGTATCACGATTTGCGCTTTCCCTTTGTGTCTTGCTGATATGTTACGGCGTGACTCACCTCTCATCTCGTGCATCGTTCTCTTTCTCCAACACCGGGAGCACAACCGACACCGAAACTCTACCACCGACTAATGACCCAGGGCCACGGCTCTCCTCCCCGCAGCTCGTCGAAAAATCCCTTCCGCTTGCGGTCCCCCGAACTATTAGTAGTGGATCCTCCGTGAGCGCGTCACCTCCAGCATCGGTAACATCTCGAAAGCCCTCGCTTGAAACAGCACCAAAAGGAGTTCGGGACACGCTGCGCGCACCAACCGTTTGAGGTCGCGTACTCGTACTACTGTTGAGGTGCTTCAAGGAACCCTGAATCAACGACCCGCTCGCCGAAGAAGGCCGCCGATGTCCCACCGCAGGCCGCGAGCCCGTAGACTGCTGCCGCCAAGCGTTGTTGCCCTTACCCCTCTGTGGGTCTCCTGTGGTCGCGTCACCATCGTCCGTCGTTGCGCCCGTCGCGATGGACGACTCAAAGAAAGAAGGCGAGCTTAGAGGCGAGTGCTGCGGCGGCGTCGTACTCGCGGCATCGCCGGAAACCCGCCGCGCAGATTGTTTCTCGACATATTTAACACCAGATCCTTTTGAACTCGGTCTGTAGTGACTGCTGTTAATGTTACTACTACGGACGGTACCATTGTTTATCGCACGTCCGCCGGGAGTCCACGCGGCGGCAGTGCCGTCCCAACGCACGACTGGCTGTGGCCCTTTCGATGACACTGGTAGGTCGTTAGACCGCGCGTGTATCTTCCCTTGGTGCCTCGACGGCGCCCGTGGGGGGCCGGTTGATGGCCTCCGTCGGGAAATCAAGCTGCTACTCCGAATGTTGCTAGTACCCTCACCGATTCTCGAGACCGGAGCTCCAGATCGGGGCCTGGCAACAACAGGTGACTCCTTAACGTTACGTTGCTGTGATGAGGCCCATCTGAAGCGGTTGGGGACGACTCGTGCCCCGGTACTGGCAGATTGCCACGGCCTCTGGAGCTACATAGAAATGCGCAACAAAACCGGTGCATGCGGCGAAAATACAGGAATGGCAGTGTTGTGTCCGTCGGTCAGTACGGCAGTACAGTAATAAAGCTATTTAACCACGCGTAGCACTGGTACCAGGTAATAATATATACTGACCGTATCATACGAGTAAATACTTACTCTGTAGGTTAGGAACGCTTTCTGCGTACAATTACGTATGATGAATACTGTAAGATGTTGTTCGCCGCTCGCTTAGCATCTTAATTGGGGCGTTCCGGTGGCCAGACGCAATAGAGGCTCTGATTTTTGCGCTGATCATGCTATACCACCCCGTCGTACGTAGTATATCCTTGCCTTGAAGGAATATCGCGCACGTCAACATCCCGATGTGCTGCTGTTTAGCTACCGTACGTAGGCGGGTCGAGTCTTTTTTTATATATATACTCACATACCAGGTATGTACTACCGTGATACGTTTTCATGTATGGGCCTTCACCTGCTTGACTTTCCGTTGCAATGGCAGCCTAGGCCTTCGCTCGCCCAACGGGGTCAGGTCGAACTCCCCGAAGTCCATGCCAATACAGGTCGCGACGTTCGAGGCTACCATCGACCATCCCCGCGTCGATAATAGCGTAGTAGGTGAAGCCTGACGACCATGCCAAATTCGGATTTCGGCTGATTGTCTCCGCCACACCGTACGAGTATGATATTCGTAGGAATTATGATTGACGAGAGGTACGAAGAAAGGCCAAAAAAAATGGTAAAAGCTTCGTACCATCACATGAGCAAACACGTCGGCGCGTGTTCGACGTTGTTGTCGAAAGAGTTGTCGAAAGAAAATTCAAATTCCCAAAAATATAAAAAGCGGTTTCGAAATTTCCAAGGAGGCGTTTCTTAAAAAATGCGGCGGGATCACATTGGTACCGCCGCAGGCGGCAGACGGCAGACCCGAGCAGAGCAACCAGCAAACAGGCAGGTGCGGTGCTGGGTGTGCAGCAGCGAGACACAAAAAACTTGGTCATGGCTGAGGCTGCGCAGGTGCCGAAGCACGACTGGTCTCTGCCTACCCGACCGGGTCTGGAAATCGAAGATGTGAGTGAGTTGGGAACATCCCTCGTCGACTTTTTCTAGCTTTTCCCACTCAAGGCAATAAGCAATCGTCGAGAACATCTTGAATTGAACATCTTCGAGGGGAAGGCCTGCCTCTCCTCGGTGTCCAACCCATGGAGCGAGCGATGTCCGAGCTCTTAACTTGCACAGCCACATTGGGCGAGCTCTTGAAGAATTGCTGCCGAGGAGAAGCTTTGGACTTTTTCCAGTCCTGCGTCGAAGCATCTTTGCGGGTCAAATCCATTTGATTTGAATTTTTACCGTATTCCTATCATATCATACCACTGCTTTGTCCGGAAATGTAAGACCTTTTTATATATATGTTGATATAAAAACGATCTTTACATTTACGGACATATTTTGTACGTACCTGTATACCTGGTACATCGCTGGTCCTGGGGTGCGGCGTTGTACCAGATACCAGATATACGCGAGCGATCGACTGGAAGACATTCCAACTATTAATATTATCAGTTGGCTTGGTCACGACGGCTGTCGTTGTCCTTCGTTCATAATATCAACATCGTAATGTCGTATAATACGCACAGGAGAACGAGTACGCCGGCGCAGCGAATGCAACGCCCGTTCTCTTCGTGGAGGAGGCTGAGCGCTTTGTCGAACATCTGCGAGAGTTCTCCCTCGACGAGATTGGAGGCAGCAGGTGAATCTTCTATCAATACAAGCGGTACAGCAGTAGCATCTGATGCCTGTGGGTACCTTTTCGACAAGTAGACTACGCACAGTACCTGTTATTAGTATGTATCTGCTGTAGCACTGCTGTGGGAGCGTGGGAGCAGGGTTCCAAATGGGAGTGGGATAAGGGTACAAGTGTTGGCCTTTTAATCCGTTTATTAATAGTACTGCAGTCACATTGTGGGGACAAGCCAGTCAATTTCTAAGTAGTTTGTCCTCACGACGGGACTGCAGTCCTACAAGGGATGAAGCCCTCGTACAGCAACAGCAGCAAAAGTGTTGACCAAATTCAAGCTCTACAAAAAGCAGCTGCTCTATTGATAGGTACCACTATTAATACCAGATACCACTCTGTCCCATAATATAATGAACAATTTTATACTAACATCCAATAAAAATGGCCCTTAGATTTAGGTACGGCGTGGTGTCTCGTAGCAAGTAGCCGTTTTCTGTGAATGCTGCTGCTGTTTCCATCGAGAGGCTACAGCAGTACTGAGTGCTCGTGGCAGTATTGCCTTTACCATCTGAGTCCATGATACATGACCCCTTCTGTGTGTTGCTTCGTACCATCGAGAGGCTACCGTACAGAGTAGTCGTGGCAGTAATACTCTCACGTATCATCAGAGTCTTTATGATGTGAGTAATTTCTTTGTGCCATGGATATCGCATCCACGGAATCCGTGTTGCGCTGTGATGCTGAAAACCAACGTAGTGCTAGACCTGGGGGTAGTGTAGCAGGCAGACCGACGCTCTATCGTATCATACCTCATGCGTCGCGCCCGAGGGCTGCAGCTGGTCTTGGGGTAGCCCGGTCTATATTACCAGGTGCACAAGCGCTCACAGCACTAAATGAACGCTGGATGCATGGGTGCACCGGTGCTGGCTGGCCTTTTCGCTAACTTTCTGGCCTGTTGCCCCATCTGCGCCCCTCTGGTATGATACCACAGCAGTTGGTGTATTTTGCTTGCTGTGACCGCGAACACGAGATAGATGCTGCTGTTCTTGCCGTTTTCAACTTGAGTCCTCCTCGCGAACCCCCCCCCCTCCATGTGTTCTTGTGGCGAAGCAATAGAGAGTGTTACTCACATACGTACTGTAGTGGAAAAATGTAAGGTGTACAAGGAGGAACGGGATGAGTTAGAGAGGAGGAGATGATGAAAATACACGAATGTGACATGGAAGAATATGATACACTGGGCACTGGTAGTAGCGAGAAAACGGTCGCTATCCTAGAAGATAGATGGTGGCCAAAGGTGGCGAAGCAGGAAACGGATAAGATTAGCAAAACGTTTCTATGTAATGTATGGAAACAACGTATTGAGCGCCCAATTTTTGGAGGTATCTCTATCAGGAGTAGGAACGCTGTCTTGAAAGGCATGCGTGGTCAATGGTCAAATGCCTAGGGCACGCAACAAAGGAGTACGCCCCCCTCCCCCCCGCCTGTGTTGAAGGAGGTGATGAGGAAAATAAACGATCGTGACATGGAGAGTTTAAGTAAACGATCGCTATCGTAGGAGACAAATGGTGGCCAAACAAGGCGCAACAGGAAGGGAACATATATATGCAAGATAAAATTACGCGATCTGCAGCAGGAGCAGGAGCAGCGAGGTAACAGCAGCAATCTGGTGCAGTACTCGATGATCTCGGGCTCGTGTGATGGAGGAGGCTTGGTGTCTGCAACCAACTGCAGGAGGTACTCTGCAGGGGTTGCAGACGCCGAGCCTCCGCCATCGCAAGAGCCGGAGGCCATCGAGTACTGCACCAGGTTACTGTTGTTGCCTCTCTGCTGCTGCTGCAGATCGCTTGCATTTTTGTTTGTTTTTTTACTATGATTCGAAGTAACAGCTCAGTGGTTATGGTGCATATCTAAGAAAATCACACTGCGTCATTCGAATACACCCGTCGTCCTTCTTGTGCTTTTTTGAGAGATGTATATCTGAAATCCAAGGTATGACTAAACTTTCTAAGGACCCATAATAACCGGAAAGCAAAAAAAAACAATTCGGAAAATATGTTTCCAATTTCGATTTCATTTCATGAAAAATACGTGTTCGCTTCCTATCGGGAAAGGTGCCAATTTAATGTTGATATTTTTCTGGACTCAAAAGAACGCAGCACGTCTCATGACTGCCCAGCTGACAAGCTCCGACGACAGTAAACGAGAGCGAAGACATGCGTTGGAGCGTGCGCGCCGCCGCCAGCCTTTTTTTGTTTTTGTTTTTGGGGGCGCGCGCTAGGAAGCTAATGCTCTCAGGGAGGGTATCTTGGGTGGGCGAGGCGATCCTTGAAAATGCCACGGGCGGGGCAGCGACGGCGATGTAGCTGTCGGAGTCTTGAACGTATCTTCTTGTTTTTGGGTCGATCATTCGGGTCTCGTGCGGTTTGATTGGACGCACCGGGCTGGTTGAAAAGTTGGGATTGCGACCGCCGTGATCGTCTTTGCGGCACCACCCGGGGGGTACGTGGTATAGTCTGTAGGCGTGGGCGCGGCTGTTGTCCAGGTGGCCTCGCGTTGTGGTTCGCGTTTTATCGCCTCGGTCGTGATCATCGATGCGATCAAGAACTGCGCTGGGATGTCCCGGGGGCGTTGACCCACCGTGAATATGCCGCTCCATGTCTGGTCAACTCCCAAATTGAGATTTGATTTATAACATAGTAAGGCCCCAGGGACCTTTCGTTTTCGTCCAAATCAAGCTTGATATACCCCAAAATCCTAAATCGTTTGGTGGCGGTGCGAGTTTAGACGTTGGAAAGAAAATTCGATTTTATTTTTTCTCTAAATTGGACTCTTTCATATTTCCTCGTTAGTTCGGGCCCTCAAGACAAAAAAAGAACAGCCACCATAAATCCGTACACGCGAGAGCCTCCACCATCGAAAGAACCGGAGACGATCGCAACACGGCAGCGTTGAATGAAGGAGTTGCAAACCTTGAGTTTAATTTATCGTCTGAGGCCCAGCGCTCAACAGCCAGTCGACCCCGCATTACGTTTTTTGCTAGATACCAACGTATAGTCTCTTTCTTGTCCATAAGTCGGCGCTGACTGACAGGTCAGTGACAGGTCAGTGACAGGTCAGTGACAGGTCAGTGGTTATGGTGCATATGTAACCATAGGGTCAAGAGGTAGGAATTGGTGTTGAGCTTGTTTAACCCCCGTCCAGGACCGCACTCCCTCTGTGGGAGAAAAAACACTTGCATTTAGAGTCGTATTTAGGTTTCTGGAGAGTGCAGTGCTAAAAGGGTTGAGGTAGGGCCATTCTAAATTTTCGAAATACACAGAAATAACGGTTTTTAACCCTTTCCGTGATGCTGGAACCAACCAGTCTGACCGATTCCCACATGCTCATTATTTCCATGCTGAGAAATTAACCCCGTGTTGTGCGCTAAAGGTTGGTGGGAGACTGACAGAACAGACCCCCCCCCCAAGTCATTGATGCTGTCATCCACATGCAAGAAAATCCGCCTCTAAAGCGGTTCTTAGTGAAGCGGTTCTTGGTAGGATGCAGCTCACCCTTCATGCGACTCGCCCAACACCTCACGGCGCTTCGCGCTTATGGTGCAAGCAATGTCAGCCTGGTCGGTGAAAACCCGACGTGCTTCGTCCCGGCATTGTAGGGATGCGAGGGTCTATGGTCATACGACTACGGCCATGCATGCTAATGAGTACACCCCCCCCCCCTCCCACTCGTGTGTACCATGTTTTGTTGCCTTGCCATGACCCCATGACCCACACGTGGGGATGGCAACGACGGCAACATAGCTGGTTCGAGCAGTATCGGCGACTGGCCAAGCTGAACCTGCAGGCTCACCAGAGCGCCATGGCAAGGTCGGATGAGTACGTCTTGGAGTCCCTGCTGACGTTCGACAAGCTGGGGGTTGTGGTGCACGAGCTGCTAGCCATCGAGGCTTGGAAAGAGGTCAGACCCGGGCATTTTTGCTTCACACCCTGCTGGTATATACGTGCTGCCGTGCCGTGCAGTTCGTGGGAGACACAGCGCGGTTTCCGTTGGTATTTTATATAGCTTGCAAATACTGCTGGGCGTTTGTGCAGTGGCTCGTGTACCTTGGTACTACTTACTATGTGCCTGCGCATCTTCTGGTAAGCCCTGTAGTACTGGAGTTCCGTTTTGGGGACAGAGCACTCTAATTCCAAGTAGTGTATCCCCAAAACGGGACTGCGGTGCTGAAGGGGTTAACGATAGTGCTCTCTTGGAGTAGCTTTACCCGCCGACAACACTCTTCCCAAACCATTCATAGCTAGGACAGATGACGATCTATCTGTCTGACCTGTGTACAGTAGATGATCTAGTTCCTCATCTGCCGCTGTCAGGGCTTGCGCAGGATCTGTCTACATAGTACCGGTCCAACCCAGGGAACATGTGCTACCGTAGTTCATGAATATACGGGTCCCCACCCGGCAACGTAAGCTAGACCATGCGAAATCGATAATAGATTATCTATCTGCCTTGAAAGATCTAGATCATCAACTGAGAATGATCTGTAGATGATCTGTATATGATCTGGACATGATCTGTCTGTCCGAGGTGTGCAATCGTTGGCGTCGTTTCCTACGGTACCGGCTATATGCGCCGTATCACACCCGGGTGAAAACATATCACACACCCTCGGTCGAATTTCGAAGCCTTTTTTTTTTTCCTCGACAGCGGGGAAGGTGCAAACGCCGAGCGATGCATCTCTATGGAAATATCTCGTCGACATGTTTTCAAGTCCACCTCGTTGTGTATGCTTCCCCCCTCCCTGGGTTAAAATAAAATCGGCTCGGAAAATCGTCCCAGACCTTGAGTTATCTTATCACCCGGTGTGATACAGTAATACAGTATACCCCCCCCCCCCCCCCGCGCTCCTTGGTGCAAGCAATGTCTGCCTGGTCGGTGAAAACCCGACATGCTCCGTCCCGGCATTGTAGGGATGCGAGGGTCTATGGTCGTACGACTACGGCCATGCATGAGATCGAGTACATCTCTCCTATCGAGTACACCCCCCCCCCCCCCCCCCCCCCCCCCCCCCCCCCCCCCCCCCCCCCCCCCCCCCCCCCCCCCCCCCCCCCCCCCCCCCCCCCCCACCCCCCCCCCCCCCCCCCACCCCCCCCCCCCCCCACCCCCCCCCCCCCCCCCCTCACACCCCCCCCACCCCCCCCCCCCCCCCCCCACCCCCCCCCCCCCCCCCCCCCCCCACTCCCCCCCTCCCCCCCCTCCCCCCCCCCCCACCCCCCCACCCCCCCCCCCCCCCACCCCCCCCCCCCTCCCCCCCCCCCCCCCTCACCCCCCCCCACCCCCCCAACCCCCCCCGCCCCACACCCACCCCACCCCCCACACACCCCCACAAACCCCCCCCCCCCCCCCCCCCCCCCCCCCCCCCCCCCCCCCTAACGCCCCCCCTCCCCCCACCCCCCCCCCCCCCCCTCCCCCCCCCCCCCCCCCCCCCCCCCGTCCCCCCCCCCCCCCCCCACCCCCCCCCCCCCCCCCCCCCCCACCCCCCCCCCACCACCCCCCCCCCCCCCCCCCCCCCCCCCCCCCCCCCCCCCCCCCCCCCCCCCCCCCCCCCCCCCCCCCCCCCCCCCCACCCCCCCCCCCCCCACCCCCCCCCCCCCCCCCCCCCCCCCCCCCCCCCCCCCCCCCCCCCCCCCCCCCCCCCCCCCCCCCCCCCCCCCCCCCCCCCCCCCCCCCCCCACCCCCCCCACCCCCCCCCCCCCCCCCCCCCCCCCCCCCCCCCCCTCCCCCCCCCCCCCCCCCCCCCCCCCCCCCCACCCCCCCCACCCCCCCCCCCCCCCCCCCCCCCCCCCCCCCCCCCCCCCCCCCCCCACCCCCCCCCCCCCCCCCCCCCCCCCCCCCCCCCCCCCCCCCCCCCCCCCCCCCCCCCCCCCCCATACACCCCCCCCCCCCCCACCACCCCCCCACCCCCCCCACCCCCCCCCCCCCCCCCCCCCACCCCCTCCCTCCTGCGTTTTTTTTTTTTTTTTTTTTTTTGGCGGTCGCCCACAGCTGGTTGTCGAGTGAGATCATTTGTGCGAAATAAAGAACCTTTACTCTGCACAAGGGAATTGATCGTATCATGTAGTGTTCAAGGTAAGGCACCCAAGAGGCAGTTACATAGTACTCCCATTGGTGTCTCTGGAAGTGGCTACACCGGAAATTAGACTACCTCATTGAGGCTGTCATCCATATGCAAGTCCGCTCCACAAGCGGTTCTTCGTAGGATGCAGCTCACCCTTCATGCGACTCGCCGGACACCTCACGGCGCTTCGCGCTTGGTGCAAGCAATGTCTGCCTGGTCAGTGAAAACCCGACATGCTCCGTCCCGGCATCGTAGGGATGCGAGAGTCTATGGTCATACGACTACGGCCACGCATGAGATCGAGTACATCTCTCCTATCGAGTACACCCCCCCCCCCCCCCCCGGGATATTAACTCACGCAGAACCAAGACTCCGACCGACCCCGCGCGCCTACCATACGTTTCCCCTCGCGCCTTCTACTGCTTCTACTGCTGCACCCACGCACGCACGCACCCACGCACGCACAGCACGTGCTCCCGCGACTCCTGGAGACGGAACGCGCCAAGTCGGGCAAGTGCACGATGCGGCTATATTTCGTCTTGTACCACGAGGCCACGCTCTCCGATTTTCTGAAGGTGGCCATGTTTCACGGGCACATCTGCGAGCAGGCGGGCGACTCGCTGATAGAGCTAGTCGACTACTGCGCTCGCAAGATGACGACGCTCATTTCTGGGTGAGATTTCGGGCGACGAAATATAGCGGGAGGAAAAAAAAAACTTGATCATCGCCATGCCGACAAAAATGCAGGAAGAAGCACAGCGAGGCGTCGTCGTGTCACGAAAACGCTGCAATCGTAAAAACGAGGCCAAAGCTGCCACTCCTACAAAATTCGAAAGCTAGTCCCGCTTTTACACGTCCGCAATAGAAAGCACGATTTGCCGGACGCCACCGCCACCGCCGCCGCCGCCGCCGCCGCCGCCGCCGGCCACTCGGCAGGGTTTGTGGTTGCCGGGGGTGGCTTGTGCGTGTTGGGGAGGCGGGGGGGGGGGGGGGGGGGGGGGGGTGTATTCATTGTCATGCATAGCCGTAGTCGCGTGACCATAAGCCCTCGCATCCCTAGAATGCCGGGACGGAGCACGTCGGGTTTTCACCGACCAGGCTGACATTGCTTGGGGGGAGGGGGGGGGGGGGGGGGGGGGGGGTCATTTTCTGCTACAAATAATGCGTGCTACAATAAGGGTGTAGGGCATGCCTTACAGCACTTTTAGGACAAACTGTCACTGGGATTGATGAAACTTTTCAAAGACATGCGCCTTGCAAGGCATGCTTTATCGTTCGTATTTGCAGTACCATTCGTTCCCTTCCCAGCAAAAACATCGTCGGGCGGTCAAGCTTGCGGGTTTTCCTAAAAGCCCCTCGACTTTGGGGTTCTTAAAAGCATGTTTTCAGCAGACGTATTAAAATCACACCACTCTGATCGGAAATACAAGGATTTTTGATACACTAATATGAAGACAAAGCGGTCCTTGTTTTTACGCCCAGAGCGGTGTGCGAGAAAACCTCATTTAAATAAAATGTACTACTACTGTAGGTGCACCCTCCCTTACCACCGTCCGTAGGAAGCAAGCGTTCTGATACAGCTTATGTGCGTCGCAGATTATTGTGTTGTATTTCGTTGGCTTGCTACTGATGTATATATATATACATATATATATGCGCGTCCGCTGTTTGGTTTCAATTCTATATACTGATCTTACGCTTGGTTTGGCTAGGAGGGTATACCTATTTTTGGCTTCGTAAAACCCATTTTTTTTTTTTTTTTCGTTTTTGTGTATATTTTGACGTTTTGTTTCTCCACTCAAAAATGTATTTCTGATTTTTTATTTCAACACTTTTTAACGACAGTTTTGCATACGTACTATTGATACGTACGTACTCGTACGATCATATCACTTCTCTTGCTGCTGTACCGTACGTTAGGTATTCTTCGTCGTGCCAGGTATACAGCAAAGTACCATGAAAGTGACTCATACCTGTACGTAAGTCGGTCGCGCATTGATGCGCTGCTATCATATTCCAAGGTTTCCCCTTTTAGGACTGCAGTCCCGTTTTGGCGACAAACCACTTGAAATTTGAGTAGTTCGTCCCCCAAACGGGACAGCAGTTCTAAAAGGCTTAAGGATTATGGGCCGTTGTGTTTGTGTCTGCCGTTCCTGCGAGTACAGCTAGGCCGCACCCGCGCCTCCCCTCACGCGTGACCCCATGCATACGAAAGGGGTCCACACCTCGCACAGATCTTACAGATCATGATCTATCTATCTATCTATCTACTGTACAGATGGATGAATTAGTTCCTCACCTGCCGTTGTGAAGAGGTTGCGCAGGATCTGTCTGCATAGTACGGATCCAACCCAGGAAACGTCGTGCTTGTACCAGGTATAGATGATGAAGATTGTACGGGTCCCACCCGGTAACGTTAGCTGCTGCTGTAGATAGGTCCTGTAAAAGTTCGGGAACATATCTATCCGCCTCGAAAGATCTAGATCGTGGAACTGGGAATGATCTGCAGGTGATCTGTCTCTCCGAGGCGTGAAAGAGTCTACTTGTAGCACTCTGAGCGTAAACAGGAGGATCGGTTAGACGTTAATCTGAAGACGGAAGCGGTCCTTATATTTCCGCCAAGCGTGATATGCTGCAGCCGGACCAGGTGGTAAATATGCATATAGAAGTTCACATATGCGATTTTTGTTTTGTTGCTTTCGGGCTTTCTCTGTCTCACAGCGTGACCACATAGATAATTAGGATCTCTCTAGGATAAGGAACCAGGACGGGCGCTGGGTGCCCTGATGGATCTGCTTTAGCAAGGACGATATAATGTGAAGACAACACACGCAATACAATGTCCAGGAAAAACCGCTCCAGCGCCGGTGGAAGATACTGCTGTAGTAATCAGGACCAAATATGCTCAGTAAAAAATACTGGAATGTATAGTTTTTTTTTTTTACATGATAGGTCCTGCTTACTATGTCCCCCGGGATAGAATGGGAGATGAGGGAAATAGACGAATGTGACATGGAGGAGTTTGGTACACTAGATAGCAGCGAGAAAACGATCGCTATCCTAGGAGATAGATGGTGGCCACAGGCTGCGAAACAGGAAGGGGATAAGATTAGCAAATTTTTTCCACGTATATATGGAAACAATGTAATGAGCGCCCAAATTGGAGGTGTCTCTAGTAGGAGTAGGAACGGTGCTCCGTCTCGAAAGGGATGCGTGGTCAACGGTCAAATGACTAAGGCAAGCAACAAATGAGTACGCCCCCCCCCCCCCCCCCCCCCCCCCCGCAATAATTAGAACCGAATGAGAACCAAATATGCTCGTGTAAACATAGGGAGATACATGGCTTTGGGGGGGGGGGGGGGGTCTGCTTACGCTCTAATGTCACGCTATCCTATGCCTCCCACCCGCAATAACTGCTCTACGCCTGCGTGTCTCAAGGTCACAGCAGTAATTCATCGGGGAGCCCAGAACCGATGACGCGGCAGAAGCCTTATATTCTCGCGTATGGTAGAATGACATACTGTGCAGGCGCGTTTTTTTGTGGTTCGATAAAAAAAGTGGTTGCTTTCGACGATTAGACAGCGCACTGTACGTACCTGGCTTTTTGGTAACCCCTATTATAGCAAAATGTGTCCCACACTAATTCCAAGTGATTCGTCACCTACAATATCGGGGTGCAACCTACTGAAGGGTGGAAGACAGGCAGATAAGAGACGTTTTTTTTTGGCTTAAAGCTACGTGAGGCATGGTCACTATGCACCTTGGCAGTGAATACGTGTGGAGGTTTTGGGCGCGCCTAAAGCCGACCCTCCGACCCCCTCCCTGTGGCAGTAGTCAGTGATTGGAGGCTGTGCTTGGTAAGACTCCATTACGGAGGACCATAGTAAATGGGACCAAGTTTTGTAAGTAAAAATAGGGAAGTATATAGGTTTTAGTGTGTACCGTAGGTGTTATTTACTATGGTCCTCCGTAATAGGTCGGTTCGACCGACTTGGATGCCGTGCTTTGGAAATACTCTAGCAGGTTGGTTCGGCCGAGTCAGGTTGCTGTGGCTTCGAGAGACTCTGGCATTAGGCTGATCGAGTCGCACACAATATGTATAGACACCCTTTGGCCAATCAGAATGCCTAAATACTGTAGTAAATAGTTACCTTAGAAATAACCACTATTAATATCCCCCCCCCCCCCCCATGTTTACAGGCGAGCCTCTGGCGAAAACCGTCGACCTGTTGGTGGGAGCGCGCGCGAGGTGGCGAAGGACATTGAGGAAAGGCTCGCCAAGTTGTCGCCGGCGAAAGAGGTTTGTCGGACATGTTCTTCGGTTCCATCCCCTTGATTTTGTTCGCCATTGTTTCTCTTGCTTTTGCGCCCTCCCTAATATTGGTCGTAGCTCAGGTCCGGCATCTCATAGTAGGCTCTTCTCTCTCTCCCCCCCCCCCCCCCCCCCCCCCCCCCCCCCCCCCCCCCCCCCCCGTACCCCTGCTCCGTCTCGAAAGGGATGCGTGGTCAATGGTCAAGGTCAATGGTCAAATGACTAAGGCAAGCAACAAATGAGTACGCCTCCCCCCGCCCCCCTCCCCAACTACTGCCTCGTCGGTGGAAACCCGACGTGCTCCGTCCCGGCACTGTAGGGATGCGAAGGTCTGTGGTCATACGACTACAGCCATGCATGACAATGAGTACACCCCCCCCCCCCCCCCCCCCCCCCCACTACGATACACGTCTTGCTTTGTTATCGCGAGAAGGATTCAGCACTCTCTTCCCTCGTCAACTCGAGTCGAATTTTGACATGTGTTGCTTTTGCCCTGTTGAGTATTTTTTGTTGTTGTCGGTTACTATATATTTTTTTATGTACGAAAATATCGCGTAGCCATCAATATCCGTTGGTATCTTGTAGGCTACCGTACTCTGATATGATCATATACTTGTTTCTATCTATCATCGATTGTAGGAGATAACGAACAGTTTCGAACAGATACTCGAGGGTGAAGCGGTGCTGCAATGTTATGACTTCGGTCGGTCGGGCGGGGGGAGGGGGGCTTGATCATCTGACCATGCCATTGATCGCGCATCCCTTTCGAGACGGAGGCGGGGGGCGCGTGGGGTCTGGTCGTTGTTTATTCCGCACCCCTGCGAGGCAGAGCTTGTTCTGCCCGACCAACGGTCTTTCGGCCGTGTGACAGACAGCTTTTATGTCCACGTCAGGGCTCATTTGCAGAGCGCGTCTAGAGCGAGGTCCCTCCCCCGCTTACGATCGACTACGTACGTACGTACCCATACATTGAGAAAAAAACACAAATGCCTTCTACGGTCAGGGTTTGCACTCCTTCGCAAGCTCAAAATGAAAACAACTTATTGCTACGTACAGCAGTGCGGTGACACTTTTTTAGACAAAACGACCAAAGCGATTTTTTTTGTTTTCGGTTTTTGTAGTCTTTATAGTTAGTTTACTTCGTTTTAGTATACCCCCCGTGTCTGGGTCTGGCGCATGGGTACAGTATCGATAGCGCGGTGTCGGGCACTTTTCACAGCTAGGACAGATGATGATCCATCTGATCTATCTGATCTATTTACAGTAGATGATCTACTGCAGTTCCTCAGCTGAGATCGTGAGAGGTTGTGCAGGATCTGTCTGCATAGTACAGACACAACCCAGGAAACATGTGCCAGATCAGGCAGATCGTACAGGTCCCACCCGGCGACATGAGCTAGATCATGCGAAATCGAGAATAGATCTATCTGTTTCGAAAGATCTAGGTCATCACCTGGAAATGATCTATAGACGATCTGTAGATGATCTGTCTCTCCGAGGTGTGTTTTTCCTTTTCGTGTGCCCTTAGTATGGTTATTGCTTTAGTGCTCATATAACTCTTTGGTCTGATCTCCGCGCGGCGTGTGCAACAGATACAAGGGTACCAAGAAGAGACGGAGTTCCGGGTGTGCGTTACCGCGGTGGCCCTGCTTCGATTCCTGTGCGAACATCTGCATCGGCTGCCGCTGGGGGTGATGACGCGCGTTCTGGACACCCACGACGTGCTCCTAGGCCTCGTAATTCTTGTAGAAAACCCTCCTTGGACGCGGAGAACGGACAAGGTATGTATAGATACAGCGTAATTCGACGCGAGTCGACTAGAGGGAAGAAAGTGCTAAACTCTTCTCGCGATAAGAATGCTGTTGATAGGCGCGTACCGTTTTGGGAAGGGGGGAGAAAGGCCTATTTACGGGGGAACATGGTAAATAGGACCAAATTTTGTTTGTAAAAATAGGGAATATATGCAGGTTTTTGTGTGTACCGTACCTGGTAGTTGCTATTTACTGTGGTCCTCCGTGATAATACTTGTTGACTCCGGATCTGAGTTCCGGCTACGGTGGGAGGGAGCGAGAAAAAAAAAGGGGGTGACGGGAGGGAGGGGAGGGAGGGAGGGAGGGAGGGAGGGAGGGAGAGACAGGCAGCGTTTAGAAATATATTCCCGCAATACCTACGTGAGAGGTTGGCCAGGCCATACTTATGTGACAGGTTGTGGTTTTCGCCGTCTGTTGTTTCACTGCTTGTGGCGCTACTATATATGTAGGCATGCTTGTAGTTTTTCGTCGTCCGATGGTAAGCGTTTGTAGCGCTGACAGGCGGGCTTGATTGATTGTAGTTTTCGTCGTCGTGTGATGCCCCGCTTGTGGCGCTGGCAGGCACGCTTGTGCTTCTCGTCCTCGTGCGATGCTCTGCTTGTGGCGTTCGCAGGCCCGCCTGTTGTTTTCGCCGCCGTGTGATGCTCTGTTTTTGTTGCGCTATTACGGGGGTCCATAGTTAACAGGACCAAATTTTGTTAGTAAAAATAGGTATATATATAGTTTTTTTTTATGTATACCATAGGTCCTATTAACTATGTACCCCCGTAATAGCAAATAGTAAGCAACGGTGTGCTTGACCTCCGCCTGACCCTGACCAGCCCCTCCAGGGTAGACGCACCTCACAGAAATTTTTCCCGTCATCATCCTACCCCAATCCGACCACCGCCCGAGCATCCACCAAAA
Organism: Macrocystis pyrifera; assembly: GCA_031763025.1. Classification (NCBI taxonomy): domain Eukaryota; class Phaeophyceae; order Laminariales; family Laminariaceae; genus Macrocystis; species Macrocystis pyrifera. Next base: position 1,505,550 of record JASSKH010000047.1, on the reverse strand, counting down.
CATCCTACTACGTCCCATCCACCCAACCACCCACCCCCTCCCATCCATCCGTTCATTAATCTATTAAATTATCCCGCGTACCACACATAGCTCAGAGAGTGACTCGTATGTGCGTACCGGTTTGATACTACAATGCCACCAAGTCCCGAAGTGTAAGTAATTTTTGCTTATTATTACGGGGGCCTATAGTTAACAGGACCCATGGCATACATAAAACCCTATATATTTAGGTATTTTTACTAACAATATTTGGTCCTGTTAACTATGGACCCCCGTAATACGAGTATATAAGTAGTTGAAAAAAGTTCCTAAAATTTCGGTACACAGACTGTTTCTTTTTTTAACCCGCATTCCGGGATGGGCTTTCGAATCTTTACTCGGACTCTTTACCGCATTACGGAACTGATGCCGCCGCTTTCCCCCCCCCCCCCCCCCCTCCCCCTCCCCCCCGCTCGTGCATGCAATCGTGCCGTCAGTTCCGCGTCGTGACAAAAAAAAAAAAATCCCCCGCCGTATGTATGTATGTATGTATGTATGTATGTATGTATGTATGTATGTATGTATGTATGTATGTATGTATGTATGTATGTATGTATGTATGTATGTATGTATGTATGTATGTATGTATGTGTGTATGTATGCGTGTCTGTATGTCTGTATGTATGTATGTATGTATGTATGTACATATTTTCACTTCGCGATTCAATCGCACCCCCTATATGTATAGGGCACTTGGCAGAAGTTCGTGGACCTGGAGTGGAAGAACGTGCCCTCGATAGATCTGCTCAAGGTCACCAAGACGGAGGGGCAGGTACGGTCGGCGGGCCGCGCTTTTTCCCGACCGAGAGTCGGACCTACCACCGGTAGCTTTGATTGACTTTTTTTTTGTTCTTGTTTTTTTTTTTCCGACATATATGAACCCGGCCTGCTCTATCAGAGAAGGGGACTTACCGATGGTTTAGGGTGACTGCGATGTTTTTTTCGACACACTTGCTCCTACCGATAGCTTTTGATGTTGACAGCTGAATGGCTGCGGTGTTTTTTAACCCGCTTGCTCTGTATCAGCACACGGAGCCCACCGTTAGCTTCGGTTGACTGCGATGTTTTTTTTCTAACCCCGGCCTGCTCTGCCAATCTGCAAACGATACTCTACCGGTACCTTTGGCTTGACGACGAGTACGTACGTTGTTTTTTTTATAACCGGTAGGCGAAGAACTACGGTACATGATCTAGACCAGGACTGTCCTACACCATTGATATTCTAGTAGGTGTGAAATGTTATTCCAAGCCGACGACGCCAATGTGGGACCAGAACACCTCCGGGCAGGCTTTTTCTCTTGTGTGGCTGGGGTGTGGATGTACGCACCGAATTAGGTCGGCACCTGCCGTCTGCATATTTATACATATATGTATATACGTATTTTACGTGCACGGAACGGAGAGACACGACAGACCTTGAAGTTGCGTATAGATGAGGGTGGTGCTATCTACAGGGGAAGAGGGCCTCGTATCCACAAGCTTCTTGCGAAGAATTTGGGTTGGAACCAATTCGATTTTGGGTTTTTCGTGGTCCGCTTCCCTTATAAAACCTTATGTGAAAGGACCCCAACCCGTGGGACCTTCCTAAGACTCAACCCAATCCGAGAAAAAATAGAAAAAAGGGGTGACCAAAATGCCACTTTCTAACCCAACTATTCTTGGGTACATTCTTTAGGAAGGCTGGCTCCATGGCTCCCAGTCGTTTTCATATAGGAAACGACAGAGCGCGAGAAGCCCCCAACCGCATTGGTTCTCCAACCAAAGTCTTCTTCGCAAAGACCCTTTTCTTAACTTGTTGTAACTGAGGGGAGTTCCGTCGGCGGCCCCTCTACGGTGGCACGGGTCGACTGCTCCCCCCCCCCCCGTCCCGTCCCCCCGTCCCCCTCTCCCTCCCCCTCCCACCGATTTTTTTTTTGCTCCCATCCCCTTTACTATCTTCTCCCTTCTTTTCGCCATCCCTCCTATCAATATTACTTACCACTCTGTACCATAATATAAGCACCGGTTTTACACTAGTTGTCAAATCAAACGGTTCTTGTATTTCGGGGACATAGTGGCATAGTCGTAACTCAGATCCGGGGCCACGAAGCAGGTTTTTCTTTCTCCTCCCCACTATTGTTCGTGCCTTGCTTGGCAGTCAGTACTGCTACGTCAATACTCCTACTGCTGCTGTGTTTGCTCTGACGCATGGTAACGCGGCCACCGTGACCACCTTGTTTGGACGCACGTGCATGTGGTTCGAGGCGGCAGGTTTGGCTGGCGATGTACCACCTCATGTGCGAGGAGGAATGCCGCAAGCGTTACCACTTCAACTCGATGAGGAAGGGGAATATTTTGAGGGCCCGGAAGTACCTCAACGACGTCCTGTTGGACCAGTTGCCTGTGCTTGCCGGCGTCCAAAGGTGAGCGAAGAAGAGGCTGATTGATATCAGGCTCCTGGTATCAATTGCGATGCTGGGGATACTCTTTTTTTTTTTTTTCCTTTTGTTTGTGAGTGTCTGTTCAAGTGTTTCGCACCTCGGAGAGGCAGATCATCATCGATCCCCACGTCATGATGTACACCTTTCAGGGCAAACAGATTTCTTTCTCTGTGCTGGTATGGTCTATTGCTTTGTGGCTCATGTCGCCGAGTGGGAGGCTTCTCACCTACGTGGTCTACAGTGCGGGAATGTTATCTACTGTAGGTTAGATATGTTATAAACAGGCCCTGTATATGCAGCATCTCATAACGCCACCTTAGAATATATAGATGATGTAGATCATGACTCAGCTGACTTGCGTGTGAAGAGTTTTGCCACACAGTAATATACCCCTTCAACTACAAAAGTGCTGCAGCTCAACTCTAATTCCAAGTAACTTGCCCCCGAAATCGTGGGCGCGGTTGTGAAGGGGGGTGAAGACGTGTTTTTTTTTTTCAGGTCTAAACCGGCGAAAATCAACTTGCACGCGGGCCAGCCCCTCCCTCGTTGTATTTTCAGTTGAAGCTACAGTACGTGGTAACCGGCCTCTGCCTGAGAGTGATGACTGATGACTGATGACTGATGACATCCCCTTCGCGTGACGTGTGAAGTGGTGGGTCGTAGTTGCTGGCTTACGCATGTATGGGATTCTCATTTGCCGAGCAGGTTCTTCGCCGAGCACGGCCGATTCCGCGAAACGATCAATATGTGTTCTCCCCGATGAGGAATGTATACAGTATATATATGTATATTTAATATATACAAATATAACATATATATATGTTGTTGCTGTTGATTTCTTCACATTAAAGCGTTCTTTCTACCCGTCGACATAAGCACAACCAGTGTCCGTGCCGATTCTTCAATCCTAGAGAGATAGAAGTTCTGTGGTCACAAAGCTACGCCACAGAGATACTACGTTGCCACGTAGGCAATGCAATGCCATGTCATCATACTGCGTACGACAGGCACGACACACACATTCCATGACCTAGAGCTTCTCTATGGCGAAAGTGGCTCTCCGTTTCGTAGCCCGGTACGCGCCTTGGTTTCCGTTGGCTGGGTGCAGCCGTCCCAGCCAACGCCGACACTCCCATCCTTCCTGTCGTGCATGCATACCCACGCTGTGGCCAGCGTCTCCACTCCCCCGACTGCCCACGTAGCGCTCTCTGCTGTGGTGATGTACCCGTCCCGCCTGAGGGATGAACTCCTTGGCGTCGGGGTTAAGAAAAAACATCACCACCACCCGTTCTTAAAGCGACCAGGCCACCAGCCGGACCGCGCAAGGTACCCTCTCTACCCAGCCCGAAGCTCGATGTTCGTGTGACTGTCGCCAGACCGTTGCAGGTCCTGGCGGACTTCCTCGGCCCACCCCAAGGACGGGGCAGGCCGAAGCTGTGTATATATACGTATGTATATCTATATGCCCTGCATGAGGTCATACAAAACATAAAATCCGTCGTGTGTACGCGCGAATGAAGTATTAATAGTATATGACACACAGCTAGCAAAGATGATTTTTCGACGGAATCCTCCATCTCACAGCTGATGTTGAATTATTTTTTATTGGTATTTATGCACCTCTCTCTCCACCGATGTAAGGGTCGTTTTTTCGGCGAACTTCAAAATGCACGTACTAATAGTACCACAAGTTGTTAATTTCTAGCCACCCGGCTCCACCACAGGGTTTTGCACGTGCCGTCGCTTCCGGTATGTACGAGAGCGATTTAAGGCTTATACCCTGGTGTGTGTTGGTTCGGTTTTTTTTTTGGAGGTTGCTGCGTTTTTCCTTCGCGAGCGGCATGAACAGGGGGGAAAAAACAAAACAAAACAAAACAAAACAAAACACCCAGCACCCTGTATTAATAGCGCTCAAAAGATTTCGACCAAAAAATTAAAAAACAAAAACAACGAGGCCAGCGCACAACAAGAGCGTCCGTCCTCCGTTTGTGACTGACAATTGAAACACCAACCTCACAATGGAACCCCTGTCCTGTACCCTCCCTCTCCTGGCGAACGCCTTCTTATTCCGTGAAAAACGCCTTGTTATCCCGTTTTGAAACGCCTCTCAATCTCAAGGTATATGGACGAGCTCACGATCATGGAGGTGCCCGAGCCTCCGAGCATGGGTGCCACGGGGAGCCTCTTGATGGAGCAGATCCCCAAGGTGCGCCAAGACCTGACGAGGGGTCACGACTGGGACAAAGTCGCGGGCGAGGCCGTGTCGGGCGTGTTCTCGGTCTACGACGACGCCAACGACCCTGACGTCAAGAGCGTCGGGGCCTTGTTCGCAGGGGGGGAACACGAAGAGTGGGGCTCGGACGACACTCTGCCTCCCTGTCCCCCGCTTCCTGTTCCGCCCCCCTCCGGGGTGGGTTCAACAAGTGGGGTGGCGGCGGCGGCGGCGGCTGCTCCGGGTGATATAAAGGGGAGGGGGGGGGGAGGTGGCGAGCGACAGGAACGGGCGGGGGGCGGGAGCCAGGAGGAGCGGAAGGAAGCGCCGGCCTCGTCTGTCCACGCGTGAAGCAAGGAAGGAAGGAAGGAAGGAAGGAGCTCCCGTGTCCGGTGATGCGATTCAGAACGATGTGTGCAAAAGCGGTGTTGTGGAATGGCGTTTTTTCGTCTTGCCTCCCGTCGTTGCTCGGTGTGTTAGGGCTGGGCCAACACCTTGTGTGTGTCTACTGTAATGTATTACTGCTGCTTTTCCGAAGGATTTCCGAAGGGTTTGCGTCAGGGTTACCTCTAACCCTGACCCTAACAACCATTTTGTCGGGCTTGGAGCTTGGGCTTGGATCGGCGAAAACTCCGAAGTTGTTACATGCTGTTGACGTCTGTAAGGATTTGGACCCATTCTGCGGTGATTAAGAACCTTTGCTGTAGTAGTAGAGGACACGAGGTGTTTCGAATGCAGGCATGTCATCTTTGAGTCGCTCTAGTCTATAGCGTTCCAGCGCGTCGTCGTCGCCAGTATCGCCGGTAAAGCTGTCCCAGGTCGGGCGTTCTCAGCAGGCTGAACGACTGCAGTGTGCACCACGAAGGGAGGTAGATAGGTACCCCGAGGGGGAACACACCTGTGTGAGTGTGTGTGAAACAGTTTCTCCATGACCTCCTCCTTCATTTAAAAAAGCACAGTCGCTCCAGCCGTGCTCCGTGGGTTTTGCGGCAGTAATGGCAGCGGCAGCAGCGAACCTGACGATTTCGTCCGTTTTATCTCGAGCAGCAACATTTTTGTCCTCGACCACCTCCTCTGCCGTAGCCTTGGTTGCTGCATGTATGCATGCATGCAGCCTTTTACTCCGCGTCTGGACCTTGTGTTTATTAATGCGCTCTACACGCGGTGTAGACGCGAGCTAGCTACGAAAGGGCATGCCTTACAGCACTTTTGGGGGGCAAAACAATATTCCCTGTGCGACAATATTATTTCACGCTGCCACCAACGACCATTCAATGTAAGTATTGGATTGGATGAGGCCTCCTGCTGCTCCGGAGCAGCAGGAGGGCCTCGCCCGGGATAAACTCCGCGCCGAGTGCGCTCTCAGCGTCGGTGCCCATCCCTGGGATTAAAATGATGGTGCAGAACAAGAGTTCTAAGTCTGTAGAGTGAGTGGGAAGGTCTGTACTTTAGGGGCAAAAAAAAAAATCCGACTGGTTGGCGGGCGGGCGGGCGGGCGGGCTCCTTTTGAGTGATAAGCTATGATACTACACTGTAAGACATGCCTGCCTTATCGGACATGCGCCTTACAGCACTTTTTGGCTTATCTGTCACTGGGACTGACGGTGCTTCTCAATTGAGGAGCCACTTACCACCCAAAGAGGCATTATCGTTAAAACGGAGTCCCTTTCGTGTTTTTCAACTCTAAGGCATATATATGCCTTGTATTCCTACTGTAGCTACAGTACGTACGCCCCACGAGATTTGTTGATCGGGTTGTTGCACTTTCATTTTTTTCTGAAATAATTAAGCCGGATGTTGGGTGGGGTATACTTATGGTAGTGTAAAGCTCCATGTAAAGCTCCTCAAGTGATGTGCTGCCCCTACCAATTCGAATTTACCAGGTTTATATTTTTGATAATCACTTTTTACTTTTCCAGCTTTTGGACAATATAGGCGGACCGTGGGGCACAGGTGTCCTCGTGTCCCTTCTCTCCACCCCCGGCACGTGTCTCCATTTTTATCGCGTATACAGGGTTAAGCATTCCCGCTGCGCTCGTCGATTTTCATCGAAAAAATGCTGCACCACAGCTGTAACTCACGCTCTCGCGCTTCCGGCTAATCATATATTTATACTTGTAGTGTTGCTCTCGCCGTTCGAGTCTGACGCGTATCACAACAAAACCACTGTTGCTGCTGTTTGTTGTTGCAAGCAGCTCTGACATGTACGTATATACCTCGCCCGGCGTTTCTACTGATTGATGACCCCTTCTTGGGACCCCGAGATAGCGAACAATGCAATGCTCACACTTTGAGGTTATGAGCCGTCTACTACTGTAGTGTAGCAGCGTGAGGACCCAGCAGTGGCGTCTCCCCGGCAGTGCGGGTGGGGTCGTGTTTGAGCTCGTGCCGTACTACTCCCCTTGCGTTGTCACTCGGACACCAACAATCTGTATCATCCCCCAATATCGCACAGTGGAAGTTGCTGCGAACGACGTTTTTTTTTATCGTCAAACAAACATGGTTCGCTCCGAGGTCCCAATCAATAAGGTTAATAGGGCAGGCTAGTTTCCACTGCTGTGCAGTTTGGTGCAGTATAATTGCGGAGTCCGTCGTGCGTTACGGTCTTCCCAGCGCGCACTCGTGGGTCGCCGGCATCAAATTAGCGCCTGAACGTTCACTTTTTTTTGGTCAATTGCGGGCGAAAAGTTCCCGAACGTGCGTATGGCATGGCTTGTCTTCTACTAGCTGTGAAACATTGTTTTTCCACGTCGGACAGATAGAATGCCTACAGATCATACAGATCATCTGCAGATCATATCCACTCTAATACATGATCTACGTACGTAGAAGTTCAGGGCGGATGCGCTCCTGGTCTGTATGATCTACTGAAAGCTCCCGTGTGGTCAGGTAGGAGCTGCACAATCTGCGTGATCTATATACGTAGGACATGTTTCCTGCCTGGGGTTGGAAATACATATATATATCTGTACTATATGCAGTTTACCGATCCTGCACAATTATGTGTCGTATCTATCTGTACTACAGCAGTATGCAGATCCTGTCTGCGCAATTACTGCACAGGATCTAGATAATGATCTAGATGGTGATCTACATAATGATGGTCTAGATAATGATCTAGATGGTGATCTAGATGATATATCTGTAGATAGACCGTGTTCTGTCCGACGTTTGAACCATATTGAAACGAGCTTGGGGGCGCGGGTAGCGGACTCAAACGACCAATGATGACCTGGTTTTGCACCGTGATGTCGCCGTCGTGCCTATTGATCGATCGTTTCCCCTGTCCGAAGACACAATTCCCTAGGGTTACCTAGGGGTTCTATAGCGGAAATTCGAACGCTGTTTGTCTGTCTGTCTGTCCGTCTGTCCCCCCTCAAAAGGACAATTCTCTCAAAATCGTCCCGGTGGCTTGGTAGGTGGTCCCCGTGCCTACCGAGATCAATTTCGTTCGGGTCTCACTGAGTGCATACTCGTATTAATGGGGACTTCTTCCTTCTCCAAAATTGATTGGCGGAGGACGCGAGAGCGTGCGTTAGCAACATTCGACGAAAATCGACGAGCAGTGAGAATGCTGAACCCTGTGCGCGACAAAAAGTAAAAGGCACGTACCGGGGGGGGGGAAGGGATGACACCTGTCACCACACGGCTTGTCCGGAAGATCGGTGAGGGTAAAAACCTCCTGCGAGTTAACCCTTTGAGCACTGCAGTCCCATTTTGGGGACAAAGTACTCATAATCTGACCAGAATCTGACTGGTTTGTCCAAAAAGCGTAACTGCAGTCCCAAGAGGGTCAAGCTGGAAAGTATAAAAGTGATGATGGAACAAAAACGTACCAGTATGGCGGTATTTTTCAAAGTAGTAATGTACGTAACAGCGTATGGCCGAAAGAGGGGCGGGCAAAGCACGGTTGGTCGCGTTTCACTTCATCCATACATCAACCAACGCAGTGATGAGGGATCCTGGATACAGAGACATGAAGAAAGGAAAAATAAGTACCTATGCACTCCGCGAACAGAATCTAGATCACGATTCTACCCTGGATAATCTACAGCTGCTATTAATAGCAGTAATTCACGGCTGTCGTTGTGAGAGATTTGTACAGGATCTACACCTACATACATAGAGTAGTACAACATCCAACACGGGAAACATGCTCCAGATCATGCAAATCATGCGGGCCCTGGGCACCCAGCAACATCAGCTACACACACAAACCACTCAACAAGCTCTGGAATAGATCATCTATATCTGCCTTGAAATATCTACGTCATGAAGTGGGAATGATCTGTATGATATATATGATCTGCAGACGATCTGTCCGAGGTGAGGAAGTGTATGTGCGGTTCTTCAACCACCACATAATATACATGACGACGAGCATTGGAGCGGTTGAAAAAACAGATAAATGATGATGTGAATGATGATGGCGATGAATGTGATGATTTCATGACGTCATCACATAAAGTACCTGGTGCATGACTTCTTAATAGTACGGAGGACCATAGTAAATAGGACCAAGTAGTGGCAGTAAAAATAGGTAAATATAGAGTTTTTTGTGCGTACCGTAGGTCCTATTTACTATGGTCCCCGGTAATGGTAGTTTCCCTCCACCGCTGGCGGCCGGCCCCGTTCTCCCGGGAACTCATCGTCGGCCTACCAGCTACGACCGAGGCAAAAGCAAAGACATGACCCCCCCCCCCCCCCCATGTTACATTGTGCAAGCCCGCCTTACAAGCGGGTATTTATAGTAGGACGATGCAGCTCATCCGGCATGTGACTCGCCGAACAACACCTCACGGCGCTTCGCGCTTGGTGCGAACAATGTCTGCCTGGCAGGTGAAGCCCCGAAGTTCTCCGCCCCGGCATTGTAGGGATGCGAGGGTCCATGGTCATACGACTACGGCCATGCATAATATCGAGTACATACCCCCCCCCCCCCCCCCCCGATAAAAAATAAATAAATAGCAATACAGTCAACACCATCACCGCCGATCTCCTCGTCGACGACACATTAAAAAAAAAAAAAAAAAAAAAAAAACGATCTCACTGCTTAGGTTGTTTATGGTATTTTAACACTGCTGTGAAAAATTATGTGACGCTTCGTGTATACCCTCATGTCTACCGTATGCGGAATGTATATCCTGCATGAGGAAGGCCATACACAACCCATAGTACGCATGATCGAAGTATCACACAGCTTGAAAAGAAAATTTTCGACGAACTCCTCGATCTCACAGCTGTTATTTTTTTTTTAAATTTTATTATACATGTACCAACATTTACTTAGGAAAGGCATCTATACGCTATATTGTCGGAAGGCAAGCACAATAATAATCTATGTACCAACTCACCATGTGTAAGGGAGAGGAGAGTGATGGCGTAGTAACCGATACCGCTCACAGTTCCATCCAACCGGAAGGTAGGATCAAATGACCTCACGACGCCGAGATGACGCACAGGGCACCCTACCACTTGCTGTTAAATCCGCGATCATGAGCCTGCCTAGTCAGAGACGGTGAGCAAACGGCACCTGGTACTTCGGAGCTGGGAAATGCGCCTTTGATGTCCAGCTTTGTACATACATGCATGCAGCAAGGCTCTGTCGGCCGTTCTGCATTTTGTTCCGTGTTTCTCTCTTTGACACGATTTGCAACAAACGAAGAACGTGTAGTACCTGAACGTTTACGTATGCAGCACCAGACAAAAGCTCACTTTACTTGAGTTTTTAGAGTGTGGGGGTATTTAGTGTGTGAGAGATAGATCGATACAGTTCGATGTCGCAGCAGCAAAAATATGCCATACGTGTACGCATGTATGATGCGAAACATATCTGTCCGCCGTTCTTTGCTATGACTGGAAGTTCTTTTTCAAAAGCCCGGTTGTTCACTGTTTGTTTTTTTCCAATTTTTCCAATTTTTTCATTTTTTCCAAACTTCTATATCTTCTTTTCACGACCTTTTTTCATTTTCACCAGCTGCTTTTGGCGGTAATTTTGCAAATTTGTAAATTTGAAAAGAAGAAAAAAAAACAATGAACAGCATCCATCACATGCATATTCACGTTTTCTCCCCAGCACAACCCGTTTCTGTGTGAAGGTACATGGCTTTTGATCTTCGACCCCGGCCCCCCACTCGACCCAGGACCATACCATCGCGCAGCAACGTAAGGAACCGTACTGGCTTCGTTGCAAAGGACATCCATCCACAACAGGAAACCCTCTCCTCCGTGAAGCTACTGTACTTACAACACCATGGCATTGAAAGCATTCGGAAGCTTCGCCGGGAAACACTCTCGATCAACGCCTCTTCTTGGGTGGGTCGCGCTGTCCAGACGACGGTGCCGGGAAAACAGCAAATAATAAAGTCGCGTGAAAAAATCGCGCAAATACGTGCGTTGTATGACACAATCATTCTGCGTTGAAACGCCCTTCGCAACTAATTGCGTCACGCCGACCCTGAGCAATCGGCACGGGGCCTTAATTATCCATACGGGGTTGTGGCTGCACAGCGAACGCAGAAAGTCGTAAAGATATACTCGTATATATAAGCCAAAGCCCCCCCGCGAGCAGCGCATACTTCCTTTGCACACAACGGCTAAACGTCAAACCTCCGCACCTTGCTGTGGTATACTTCGTACCATATAGAAGCGACACCACCAATTGAGCAGAAAAAAACGAAACATCTTTCTATCACTCACAACGTAAACGAGAGTTGCCACCACCCCCGTTGTCCAACAAGCACGCGATATATCTGTACACCTCTGTACAACAGCAACCGGCATCCCCTATACACGCACACAACAGCAACTTCCCCGCTGCCTGCAACCAAAACCATCTTCACCCTCAGAAACCTACATTGGAGACCCCGCAAAGTACAGTAGAGCTCCACAAGTTCCGGGCCGGCCAAGCCAACGCCTTCCCTCCACACTCTCCACCCAATCTCCAACCCCGTTGTACGGGCTTCCGAGGTCAGCACGCATCGCCCGCCTCCCTCCGACCCCAACCAAGACTCACCACGACCAACAAGCATGCCTCCAACACAGTCCTCCGTATCTCAAATCAAGACTCAGCCTAACCGCAACCCGCAAGCCCCCAACACTAAAAACCCGACGGACACCGGAGTTTCAATACCCTCCTCTCCCCTGCCCTGCGAGGTGCACCGAGGAGGGCACCACACGTTAGTGCGCCCCCCCCCTCGCCCCCCCCCTCCATGCGCCCCGTCATCGTCGTCGAGGACGCAAAGAAAGCGGTCACCGTACGTGCAGTAGATAGCAGGTGTTCCCCGGCGATTGTCGCACGTCGAGATTGAATGAATACATACGGTCCCAACATTGAACTACGCTTTACCTACACAAGGTCGTCAACATCCATAGCACAGGCTCCTCCTGCGCTATCGCCACCACCACTACCACCACCGCCACCACCGCCACCTCCTCGACTCCAATTTTCGGCCGAGGCGGCGAGGGGGGTGGGAGTCGACACGTTCGTCCCTTCAGCCACCACCTGGAAGGTATGGAACACGTGTCGGGTGTCCCTGCACGCCATGTCCTGCTTGCGTGCAATCAACAAGAAGAGCAAAAAAACAAACAAACGAACAATCAGACGAACAAACAAGCAAGCAAACAAGCGCAACAAAAACGTCCGTTCGTGCGGCATAGATTGTCAGGCCACGTCGCTCCGTTCGGCCTCATAAAGTATGCCAGCCAAGGCGTCATTCGAGTGTCGCCGCCTTATCCGACAAGCGCTATACTTTTTTTCAAGGCCGCCATGTTGAAAGTTGCCATAGTTCCCAAACACAAGCACTCCTGTATGCTGCCCGCACTCCCTCCCCTACATACACGTACAGCAGATGTTCACGCTCTCATGTGGACCAGGCGGCCGACTCGTCGTCGTGGAATGAAGAGCAACGCCATGAGGGGGAGGGGCAATTGTGGGTGTGTGTGTCGTTTTTGGCCCACCCGCTTCGGTGATTGGAATGCGGAAGTCGATAAGGCCCATGCACCATAGGCACCATGCACCCACCGCGCGCAAAGACAAGGGGAGCATGTATGTAGCAATTTTTGGCAAAAAAAAAAATCTGACTCCCATGGCTCCTCAACCGCGATGCTCTACCCAATATCGTCGGAACACCGGGACCATAGTAAATAGAACCTACGGTACACACAAAAAAAAACTATATATTTACTTATTTTTACTGACAATATTTGGTCCTATTTACTACGGTCCCCCGTAATAGATGTCATTTTGTTGTACATTGCTCTCTTGAGCACGGCCACATAAGCGGCATCTTTCAAACTACCTCTCTCTCTTCTGTTCTAGTGAGCAACGCAAGCGCATCTTACGATCACTGCGTGTCATCATCCATCTGCGCGCCTCTTAACGAGACGCATCATCATCAGCCACATTCCAGCACCTGCAAAGGCCATCGGGTTGTACTTCCGCGTTTTCTCAAAAGCCGGTGAGAAATGATCAACGACGTATCTAGAACGCATACCCGTGCGTACATATTGACAACATTAAAGAACGGCAGCTGTGAGATCGAGGATCTGGTCGAAACTCATCTATGCAAGCTGCGTGTGATATCATACTTCGATCGCGTGCACTACTGGTTTTATATGGCCTCATGCAGGGTATATATATATATATATATACATTTATAGGGTATATAGACAGGCACGCAATTCGACGCGAGTCGACATAGGGAAGAAAAAGGGCTTAAGTTAAGCCTCCTCGCGATGGAAAAAAAAAAAGGAAAAAGAAGGAAAAAAAAAGCAGAAGGCACGAACCGTGGTGGGGAGCGGGCGGAAGAGAGCCTGCTCTGTGTGACCCCCTCCCCCCCCCCCCCCCCCCCCCCCCCCCCCGGATCAGAGTAACGACTACTTGTACGTATATACGAAGGGAGAAGAGAGAGAAGCAGAAGGGCGAATACGAATAAACGGGATGGCAAACGACAAAAAGAAGATATTTTGCGGGGTGACTTCCCAGTATCATACAACAGAGCTCTCCGCAGGGGGAGAGAGAGGTCCAGAAAAAAGTAGGGTGCACCCGATCGTGGAACACAATTTTTTAGGTACTTTGGCCCCCATAACGGGGTTGCATTTCTAAAGGTGGTTACGGTGCATGTGCAAAGATGATGCCATGTTTGACGGCACTCTTTTTTCGCTGAACGCTATGCCGGAGTAAGCGGATATAGCCCGAGACCTCGCTCAGCACGTCCCATCTATCCCCAACAAAAACCCGCTCGCTCGAGGGCTTCACTGCGGGTTTCAGCCAGAACAAGAAACAAAATTGAGCGCGCCCGCGAAGAGTCTCTGCTAGAATCAACGTCATTTCAGAAGCTGAAAGCATCCATAAGATAGGCATCCATCCATCCATCCATCCATCAATCCATCCATCCATCCATCCATCCATCCATCCATCCGTCCATCCATGCATCCATGCATCCATCCATCTATCTACCCATGCATCCGTCCATCCATCCATCCATCCATCCATCCATCCGGTCAAAACAAAAACAAAACAAAAACAAAAAACGTGTTCCGTCGCGATCGTTACCTGACACTCGAGGCAGCAGACGAACGACGGGCAGTGTATACAGCGGAACAGGGGTCCGACCACGTCCTGGTGGCAGCGGTCACAGCGAAGCGGAATACCCTCCGCGATGAAGTGCCTGGAGCGCGCCGCAGCCGCGGGTTCTTTCTCTGTAAACGGCTGCACAACGGGAGAAACGGATCGGAAGGAGCGCGGGGGGGGGGGGGGGGGGGGGGGGGGGGGGGGGGGGGGGGGGGGGGGGGGGGGCAGGAGGTGGGGTCCACGAGTGTGGCTTGATACACCGCCACCACGGGTACTAGGAAAATTCTTAGCATTCTCAAAGTAGACGTACTTATCAAACGTCTATACCAGGTATGTAGTAAATAGAAGGCTGAAAAAACACTCATCAACAGTACCAACAGAAAAAAAAAAAACAGCTGTTAAGTGTAGAACGACGAATCTACTAAACTTACAAAAAAAAAAAAACTACCGTAGCAAAAAAAAAAAAAAAAAAAACACCAAAATGGGGTATTCCAGCCGTAAAGAAGAAAAAAAAAAAGATGAATTTTCTGGCAAAAAAAAAAAAAAAAACACACATTAATACCTGTAAAATGGGATATTGCAGCCGTCAAGAAAAAATATGAATGCAACCTCAAGAATCCCCTGAGTGGGGCTTGATCGAACTACCGCTGCCGCTGCCGCCACCGCTACCACCACAGCCGCCTTATCATATCGCTTCGGCTACCCTTGCCGTCACATCCACAGCGAACGACAGCTACCGCCACCTGCACCTGCGCGTGAGCTTTTTCGCGCCTTCTCGGCAACCGCACGCTGAGCGGGACCGACAGGGTGGGGTTGCGTCACTGACCCGTGCCCTGGTCGTACAGGGAAAGGCGGAGGCGTGACTACTGCGACAGTTACGGGTGGCGCCTAGTTTTTGTGAAGGCTCCTGACTTGAAGAGAGAGAGACAAGAGATAGCGCTTTGAGTAATAATAATAGTAATAATAATAACAATAACAACAATAATAATAATAATAATAATAATAATAATAAATAATAATAATAATAATAATAATAATAATAATAATAATAATAATAAAACAATAATAATATTAATAATATTAACAATAATATAATAATATAACAATAATAATATTAACAATAACATTATTAATAATATTAACAATAACAATATTAATAATATTAACAAAATACAATATTAATAATATTAAACATTAACAATATTAATAATATTAACAATAACAATATTAATAATATTAAACAATAATAATAATATAATATAATAATAATAAGCCGACCCTTCTATAATAGCACCGTTGAAAGATGGGAGGCAGTGCCATCAAGGGCCTTGGTGGGAATGATATATATATCTGTGTACGAGAGCGACCATGTCCCCCGCCGCCTTCGCCCCGGGGTCTTCGGTGGAGACGAACCACGAGCTGCTGGCCGCGACCAGGGAGAACGACTTCGACACCTCCGACTCGGCATTTTCAGTGAGAGTCCCTCAAGTCTTTTCGTCTGAAGAGAGCGGAGAGAGGCGCGTCCCGCCTTCGTTTTCTGATTTACGGAGCTCCTGTTAATAAGCTCCGGACAGGAGCTACCCGGTTCCATCCCACTTGTGTTGCACAATGTGTTTTGGGTTCCACAGCCAGGTTAACTCCTTTTAAGGCAGAGTGGAGTCTCGTTAAGGGGGCAAACCACTTTAATTCTAAGTGATTTGCCCCCAGAACGGGACTGCGGTACTAAATGGGTTCAACCGGGTTAAGCCAACTTATTTTCTCAAAAGTCAGTTTTGGGTGAGGCATGGAACACCTACACTACAATCATGTGAGTAGCCTCAGAAAATTCAGGGGCTACTAGAATAGACCTACGAATGGCCTACACGCGTCAGCTCCGTACCTGATCCAAAACTGACTTTTGTAATGAAACAGGTGGGGCTGACTGCCCCCACTAACAATCAACCCCATGGCCTACATGGCCTACTATTAATATTACGGGGGTCTATGGTTAACAGGACCTATGGAATACATAAAAACCTATATATTTAGGTATTTTTACTATTACGGGGGACCATAGTTAACAGGACCAAATATTGTTAGTAAAAATAGTTAACTATATAGGTTTTTATGTATAGCATAGGTCCTGTTAACTATGGACCCCCCGTAATAACAATATTTGGTCCTGTTAACTATGGACCCCCGTAATAGTAGAGACGCTCGTAGTATCGAAAAATATCGTGCAAAACACCAAAATGGGACACCGGTAGTATCCTTTCAGGACCGTTATGGGACCAAACCAGTCTAATTCTAACTAGTGTGTCTCCAAAATAGGACTGCGGAACTCAAAGGAGTCCGCCCCCTAAAGATTAACAGAACGATTTCATGTTAATTTATGGAAACGACGTAATGAGCGCTTCAACTGCTGGGGGTGTCTCCATATGGAGTAGGAACGGTGCTTCGTCTCGAAAGGCATGCGTAGTCAATGGTCAAATAAACGACTGAGGCAAGCAACAAACGAGTACCGCCACCCCACCGTCAAAAATATTTGAGCCGTGCTCCGTCCCGTCGTCGTAGGCATGCGAGGGTCTAATGGCCATACATACGACTACGACAGTGCATGATAATGAGTACCCCCCGCCACCACCACCACCACCACCACCACAAACTCTGAATATTTCAGCCAAACAACTGCTACCCCTCTCTTCTTCGTACCTTACATACGTAGCACCACGCGTCGTCACCGAGTACGAAAAAAAAAAACCAACAAACTGAGGCGTTCTACGATAGAGGTTGACCCTAATTTTTCTGAGGCTCCTCACTTGACCTTAAGGAGCTCCACACCTCACCCGAAAACTGACTTCAGCAACAATCAAATCGCATCCCGACGAATAATCCCCCATGGCCATCCCCCATGGCCCAAAAGTATGCAAAAACAGGTAATTTTTTTCGAAACAAAGAATGGCATTCCGACGATTTTGGGTTAAGGGACCCCGTCATTCAGAAAAAAAGATAGCGGAAATGTGCTACCTCTATCGCAGAACGCGTCAAACTCACAATCTTCTTGCGGACTCCGCGGTCTCCGACGTACGGAATGGCCTGCTTCCAGTCGAACCGAGCGCCGCAGCCATTCTGATAGTTGCCTCCATGTGCGTCCAGGCCTGCGGCGAGCGAAAACCAAGCAGGCGTGTGCAAGTAGTGTAAAAACCGGACAAACACAGCGGTGGGAGACGAGTCACCTTCCGAGCATCATATTATGATATACAGGTTGATGGCAAGCGTTTTCCGACATAACTCCCTCAGCAACAGGGACTACTGCTGTACGATTCGTTTCGGGGGGGTTGTACGAGGGTGCACGAGATGGTTGCTGGGTGCAACCACGGTCTCGGAATACGTAGAGACAACAGGCGTGTTTCTACCGGTGACATTCAATATGTTCGCGGGAGGAGGTGCTCCGTAGTTCAAATTGTGTGCCTTCTCTCCTTTCATATTCTACGCCATGTCTATAGATGGCACACGTATACCCTTCCTAGCCCGGCACCGTGTGACTGCCCATCCACAAACCCACCCCGCGGCCCTTCCCAACAAAAATGTCAGGAGACACGTCAAGCAAGGCAAAAACGTGCGCTGTCAAGGGCGTAGGGCCGGTTGTTTCCCACACCAAAACTACCAGGTAGTAATTTGGCGTCAGTCAAGGTACGTCAAGGCAAAGGTTCTGTCTGTCAAGGAGGGGTGAAAGCGCTGTCTCCTGGCATCTTAGCCTTTCCAACAGATTTGTTGTGGGGGGACACCTGACACCCGACACCGTGCACGCCGCCGACCAGGATCGTTTGTATTGAGTACGAATTATACCAGGTATTAATATACAAACAGTCTTTTTTATACCAGGTATTTCGGGACATAGTTGTACTACACGAACTCCCGGCACTTCGTCCCCCCCTCCCCCAAAAGAGTGGGGCGCCACGTCTAACAGCGTCTATTGCCGTCGGGTGCACCATCGAACGCTCTTCTCCAAAAACCTTCCTTCGCTTCTTGATCCAATGCAACGAACGAACACCAGACCGATAAAAACACAAACGTACACGTGCGTCATAGAGTGCCTCCTCATAGCAGTGCGACACAAGTTCGATGTTTAGGGAGGCGCCTGCGCGAGGCGAGCCGCGAATGCACGTACCGCACAGCATAAGGTCGCAACCGCTAAGTTTCTCGATGACCCTCCCGCACATGGGACAGCGTCGGCATCTGCTCTCTTTCCACGTCTCCATCTTGTCGTATTCGAGACGCAGTCGCTCCGCCTGTGCAGCAGAGAGCCAAGGAGGAGCAGGCAGGGTGCAGCGAAACAAGGAAGCAGAAAAAAGAAACGGGGGAACTTTTTTTTATTCTTCGTTGGAGAAATCACGCAGGGCCAAAAAAAAAAAAGAATACCTGTTATATATATATATATATATATATATAAACTGACACATACATACCTGGTATAAAACATTGAGCAACAAATCTAAAACACGGAAAAAAAAAAAAAAAAAAAGCAGGCTTCGCTTGCACAGGTGAGAGGCGCAACAACGGCCCTGCCTATGCCTTCTGGTACAAACGGGTCCACGAGCAAAAACATTTCCTCGCGACGATGCTCGCAGCCGGCTAGAACGATGAGACACAGGTAGCTCTGCTTATTCCTCGGGCTGCAAGGTTGTGTCCTGGCTTGTCAGCGGCGTCTTGCTGTGCTGGTGCGCGCCGCCGATACGCTCGTCGTCGTTAGCCGCAGCCGCGCCACACCTACGTATCGGTATGACACAAGCCTGCGTAAGGTAAATCATCTCTACAGTAGTTTATACCCCAACTGCAACCACAGCTGGAGATCGAATCAGCGCGAAACGTGCAAAAAACCAAACGCGGAAAGATTTTTTTTTCTTCAAATTATTGAACAAGAGAAGAACGGAACTCGCACATACTCTAATACTCATGAATCGCCATCATACCCCCAGCAACCGGCCGTAACCGCACCGCAACCGCCGCTGCCGCCGCCGCAAAACAAACAAACAAAAACAAAAACAAAAACAAAAACAAAAACCACGGCGCTTGCCTCTTCCACGGCTAGGTCGTGCTCCTTCCTCTTCCCCTCGTGCTCCAGCAGCAGCGCCATGTGCTCCTTGTTCTGCTCCGCGACCGCTCTCAGGAAGGTCGCCTTCCCTTCGGTGAGCCAGAGAGCCCACTCGCGCGTGAGCCTGACGACGTCGTCGCACTCAGCAGCGTAGTGGTAGGGGGAGCGCTTGCACCTGCCGAGGAAGAAGCACGTGGGGGAGGAGGGGCGGCGGGCCGGAGGGCGGATTGGGGACCCGTGCTGTCAACATGATGGAGGAACAGCAGTACAGTCGTACGTGTACTGTATGTAGTGCCGGCTGCCCTCTATAGTGCCGGCTACCCGCTATAATGGTGCCTTTGTACCCATAACACCATCACACCGGGTGATAAGACAGCACACCCCCCTGGGACGAATTTCAGAGCCGGTTTCCTCCAAAAACATGCCTTAAGGGGGGGGGGGGGGGGCACAAAAACACAACGAAAACGGTGGCTTTGGAAAGGTTTCGTCGACAGGGTTATAAGAGCATAGACGCATCGCTCATCGTACTCAATACGCCCTCCCCACTGCCGAGAATTCCCATCAGCTTTGAAAATCGTCCGAGGGGGGGGGGGGGGGGGGGGGGGGGGGTTGTCTTATCACCGTAGCGTGATAGTGTTGTACGGTAATCGCCTGGCACAGATGGGATTCACCAGTGTGGTACTGCTGTAGTGTGCGGAGGGAGTAGTTAGTGCCGATTTCCGCA
Source organism: Macrocystis pyrifera (assembly GCA_031763025.1). NCBI lineage: Eukaryota > Phaeophyceae > Laminariales > Laminariaceae > Macrocystis > Macrocystis pyrifera. The sequence continues at coordinate 1,485,507 of JASSKH010000047.1, read as the reverse complement.
AAAATAGTGCCGGTATTGTTGGCTGGCGCATACCGGGAACACTGACACTACAGCAGAGGGACCATTGCCACTACTGCTGCTGTAAGCACTTTTTTGGGCCAACACTTTTCTGCCCTGACGGGTGGGGGGGGGGGGCCTGCTTAACCCCCTCCTATAGACTGCAGTTCCGTTTTGAGAACAACTTCAACCCTTTTGGGACGGACTCCCTTCGAAGGGATAGCGACCAACCAACCATGGTTGATAAACTTTGGCGTTACCAACCAACCATCTACGACCAGCAGCAGCAGCAGCAGCAGCAGCAGCAGCAGCAGCAGCAGCGTGAGAGCGCGGCCAGCAGTGCCGGTAGAGGACCATTTTGGGCCGGGTGGCGCCGTACGACTCCTTGCATTGCAACCTTGGACAAGAGCTTATAACCTCCCCCCAATCACGCAGGGGCCCTTGCTGCAATCGTGATTTTACATATCGCCCATTTTTTTTTCTCTGAAAGTCCCGGAGAGGGTAAATTGTAACTACTGTATAATCACGCTATTACGGGGGACCATATTGAACAGGACCTACGGTACACACAAAAACCTGTACATTTCACTATTTACTATTTACTAACAATGTTTGGTCCTATTTACTATGGTCCCCCGGAAAATTAAAAACACGCATTTCTGTGCAGTGCTAGGCGGTGCGGTGCGGTGCGGTGCGGTGCGGTATGGCACTAAAAACGGTTATACCCGAGGAGCCACGTACCCACATTTTGCCATTCACTTTCGACAACATCATATTCGTTGTAAACATACATACCTGTGTTATCATACCAGCATAAAGATATATCATCGTACAGAGGAAGGACATGTGGGGAGTATTTTTTCAATGTTTTTTTTTTTTTTTTCTTGGTTGCTGCTGCCAGTTTTCGGGTGGGGGGATAGAGCGCTCCTCGACTGACTGAGTCTCAGAAGAAAAAAATAGTGAATAAATATAGAGTTACCCCTACTGCTCTACCTACCCCGCGCCCTAGGCCAGAACGGCACGAAGGTGGCCAACGAGGTGGGAAAAAGAAGGGCCGCGGTTTGGACTACTGGCTGTAGCGACGATGGTGTCGGTGCAAAATTATAATCCGAAAAATATGTTGTCTTCTTCTTCAAAACTGTGGTATGCCACGCTCCGGTTGCGAAGCCCACCGGGGCCCAAGACTTTCACCGTGTATATACTTGTATATATATTACGGGGGTCCATAGTTAACAGGACCTATGGTATACATAAAAAACTATATATTTACCTATGTTTACTAACAAAATTTGGTCCCGTTAACTATGGACCCCCGTAATAGATGTGTGTGTAATGCGTCGGGGACATTCGTACGTCGTGCGAGAACATCTCAAAGGTGATATTTGTTCGGGGTTTCGTACTTTGTCGTATGGCGGTTTACTCGGGGTATGAAACCGCCAGTGCAGGCAAAAGCTTCGACGTCTGTGTTTTTCGTTTGGTCTTTGTTTTACTCCTAAACCCGAAACCTTTCACCTGTACACCCAGCGCCAGCTACCTCTACTGCTGCTGCAGTGCTGACGTACTTGTCATCATACTATTACGGGGGACCATAGTAAATAGGACCAGATATTGTTGGCAAAAATGGTGAATTATATAGGTTCTTGTGTCTACCGTAGGTCCTATTTACTATGGCCCCCCGTAATACGTACTACTGCCTGTGGCTGCTATCGCAACCACGACAGGTGTATACACACACATGCCGACTTTTTTCTGGGGGCCACTGTACTATAACTAAGTCGTTACTACAATACGTCACCCGGAAAACTGACTACTGACTCCGACAAAAAACACGAAATTAATTATGCTCATACGTAGCGCACGAGAGCCGTCTTGATGGCCTTCTCAGAACGCCCCAGAGCCTCCGACCGCAATCTCCATCTTCTTTGGAACACAATGAATGTCATGTAAACGGTACATGATGTTCCCACCATGTTCGGTATTGGGCACCATACTTCCTCATGTTAAGAGAGCCACGGCACCCAGAAATATTTCGAACCAAACAAATATCTACTCCTATATCGTAGCATGCGTTAAAAAAAAAGCCTGGCCATCCGTGGCAAACCCCTCCTCGGTGCACCGCGTGTGCGCGCACAGCACGCACATCCATCCGCATGGTCAACAAAATATCCTCATCTTGAGGCACACCACTCGACCCCCCCCCCCCCCCCCCCCCCCGCCGCCGCCGCCCTCGCTCCGTCTCGAAAGGGGTGGTCAATGGTCAAATAAACGACTGAGGCAAGCAACGAATGAGTACGCCGCCCCCCCCCCCCCCCCTCGCCCCCGCTCGTGCGTACATCTTCACCACAAACAGGAATACACATACTCACGCTGGCCGGAAATTTAAGGATCATTTAGACACTAAAATGAAGACCAAGCGGCTCTTGTATTGACGCTCAGAGCGGTATGTGATCAACAAGCCGGCATGGTATGGATGGCAGGCACCCTCATCAACATATAATACGCCGAAACAGCCCAATTTTCCTGGTTTTAGAAACGCCTTTCCGATGAGAATTGACAATCGAAGTTTTATTTTTTTTCGTTTAGTGAAGCCATGAATACCCCTCGTCACAGCGAAAAAACGTACACCTGCTGTAAAATATATCTGGTAACTGGTACGTACCAGGTAGTCATTTGTGACAGCTGTCGATCACACTGACAAAAAATAAAAATCAACATTGGCCTAGCCTCGAGGCACCGAGGATCAAATAAAATTTGGATTGATGAGCGAGGAGGCGCCTCCCCCCTGAATACCAAGTTTCTTACACCCCCCGTTTGACGAGCTGGGGAAGGCTGTTTTTGATTTTGTTTCGTGGAATCAATACCTAGTAACACGAATAAAAACGAAAAACCGAAATTGTGACATCGAAAATTTACTCAAATACGGGGGGCCATGGTAAATAGGACCAAATAATGTTAGCAAAAATAGTTAACCACATAGGTTTTTGTGAGTATCGTAGGTCCTATTTACTATGTCCCCCGTAATAGTGATAATTCGATCGCGTCTTCTACGGGGTGTGTATACATGAATTTTTCATCAGGTTAAATTTTGAATGCAAGGGAAAAGCATGAAAAATGCCATGGTTTTAACTCTTAAAGAAAACCAAAAACCAATCATTTCGATCATCATTCCCATCTGAAAAGGCAGTTCTCAACTTAAGAAAACAAACAAAAAAACTAATCATTCCGATCATCATTCTCATCTGAAAAGGCAGTTCTCAACTTAAGAAAACAAAAAACGAACCATTTCGATCATTCCCATCTGAAAAGGCAGTTCTCAACTTAAGAAAACAAAAAAATAATCATTTCGATCATCATTCTCATCTGAAAAGGAAATTCTCGAATAGGAAAATCGGCTGCTCCGGCTAAGACACCCTGAACGCGACGTGGGTATAGTCACCTGCCGCAGAACTCGGTGAGACAGGAGCTGCAGCGCACGCGTTTCCCATCCCCTTCCGGGACCATCCAGTTCCCGCACAACGCGCTGACGCAAGGGATCGCTCCGGTCGACTTTAGCCCCCTGCGCGTCAGCATGGTGCGGCACGTCTCGAGAGCCCGCTTATCCTGGTCGGACTGCTGCCCGCCGCACTCGCTGAGAACACCACCGGTGCCAACGCGCGTGGAAGAATAGGCCCGGAGAAGAAACACCTGTAAAACGCACACGCAGGGTTGCCGGGGAATCTAAGTGCCGAAAATGGCTAAAATTGGGTTGAAAATGCCCGAAATTGTGCCGAAAATGCTAAACAAAAAAAAATGAAGCATAGCATCGCGCATACGATGGGGGGGTGCCTTTACGTTTCTCGTTGGTGCGTGAAGGACACTCGATGGGGTTTTGCTGCCACACAGGAAGGCATGCATGCTCAAAGGCGTATCAATGGGTGCCGGCCCACATTAGCCCAGTACGACTACGTACCTTTCGACACGTCGACAGGGATTCACTCCTTTACACGTAAAAGTTCGAGCGCAGCTGTCATACATATGATCCCTACATGCACAATAATAAAACGGCACATGCGCCCACCCCCCCCTTGCCGACAAGCGAAGAAAAGTAGAGCAAAGTACTATTAATACCTAATACACTAATGCTTGAATGAAGCGAATGCATTCATGCTGGAGACGGGGCGACAAAAAACCAAGTTCAGCAATCACCACACGGTGTTCACTGCTCACCCTTTCAACTTCCTCCTGGCTGAGCTCGTGACCGCACGTCATGTTCGACAGCGGGCAGGCAGGGATGAGTCCCGATTCCAGCAGCTGGCCGCGTACAGACAGGGGCGATCGAAAGCAAAAAAGGAAGACAACGAGCAGCGTACAGGTGATTTTTCGATTATTTGGTGCCAATCCGGCATGGCTTTACCCTTACACACCCTCTTGATACATTCTACCGGATACATTCTACCGGATACATTCTACCGGCTACCAGGTACAAGTCAATCTAGAGACTGAACGAACCAAATAATTTGCTAAAGCCTGGGCAAGTGGTTCCCATCGACTTCAACATCGACACAGCAGCAACAACAACACAAAAACAAAGCAGCGTTTCGACCACCACACAAGCGCGACTCATAATAACGCCTTCGCCCAGAGGGCCATTATAGGCAAAGCCCCGAGACTCCAAAAAGTCGGTGACACAGCGCAGTCGAAGTACGAACAAAACGATGCTACCCATAGGAGACTGCGGTTTGACCCCTTGAGTGACCTCCCCCCTCTATTGAAACTGGTATGTCAAGGCCAAAAGACCCCGACGCGCCGAAAAAAGAGGTCTTGATGCGCAAAACAACAACGGAGTGCTAGTCTCATGGGGTACAAATGGCGGCCGCCAAGCGACGTAAGCGACAGGGCCCAAGCGCCCTCGTGCTGGCAGGAGAATTTCAAAAACAAGTCCGATGGAAACAAGGTTAGAGTCCATCTTAACGGGGAACACTAAATTTCGATCAATCAGATGTAAATTAAATTTAAAAAAAAAAAACCTTGTCAAATTGAAAGAACCGAAAGTCCTCGATAAGATGGGCCCTTAAATTAAATTAGAAAAAAAAAAAATCAAGTCAAAAATTGAAAGAGCCGAAAGTCCCCGTCAAGATGGGCCCTTAAGGCTCATGCCCCGCCGCCGAAACCCCACCCACGTCCGACCTGTACGCTGCAGTGCTGGTGCAGGCAGTCGACACAGAACGCGTGCTGGTTGGCGCAGTCCACCGTGAACACCTCTTCCGGGAGAATGTCAGACAGGCAGATCGGGCACGAGCGTGGACAGGTAGTAGGCCCGTCGAGCCTGTGAAAGAAGAAAAGAAATATCAGGTGCAAGCGGTGATGGATTAAGAGAGAGAAGATGTTCTTCCCAAAAGGCAAAGGTGATGGACAAGAGGAGAAGAAGGAAAACCATCCGAAAAGGCGAAGGGGTGACAGCGTCAACCCTGACAAAACAATCGATGCCTGCTCGGTGCAGTGGGTTCCGCGAGTGGGCGGCGATGTCTCATAGGTTTACGGAGCCGGGAACGTGCGAAACCAACCCCCTTCTACCGTACCAACGCATTTCCGCCCTCTCCCGCTTTCGTGGGTTAGGACCGAGCGACCAACACAGACAACTTACACAACACAACAATAGAAACACTTGCAACCGCCGCGGGTGATATACACCTACACCGCAACGCGAACCTCACGACCAAATATCGAAGCAACAAGGCTGCATGGGACAGGACCCGGTCTGAATCGACAACGTGAATTGCATGCAGCACATCCGTTTCGACACACGGCGAACAGAAGTCACAAGCCCGAAACAGCAAGCCCGTATCTCTCGCACACAAGCCGCCATCAGAAGAAAGACATTGGGTGCCCGCAATTTTTTCATTTTCTAATTTATATCCCATGCAACTCAGGGCGGAAACACAAGGACCGCTTCGCCTTCACATTACTCTGTAAGAACGTCCCTTCTATTTCCACCCAGAATTGGTGGTAGATTTTTTTAGTTCTTGGGCCGAGAGCCTTCCTGAACTGTCCCCCCTCGTCCACCCCAAAACGGCCGGCCGTCACATCGGCCACACGACAAAGCTACTGCAAACACCCCTCCTACATAATGTGTCCCCTGTTTGCACACCTGTTCAGCCCGGCCTCGAGATCGGTCTCCAGGCCTCCGGAGCGAGCCAGCTGCGGCTCCAGCAGCAGCGATATGGCGGACTCCTTCCACGAGTCCCCGCGCCTGCACCTCCTCAGCGCTCGGACGACGTGGTCGCGGTCGAAGCCCATCCCGACAAGTTCCGCGATCGCTGCGTCGTCCTCATCCGAAACGGTCGAAGCGGTCGAAGCGGCACAGGGCGGTGACTTCCCCGACGCCGCCTTCGCGTCACCGAAAGCGCAAGCCGACGGCCACGGCTCGAACTGCGACATCGAGCATTGCCCAGGGGCTGCGGCAACTTCCGGGTGCCGATTTTGCGCGCGTGGCGACGGAAGCGGTGCGGTTCCAGACGCATAGTCAGCACCCGTTTTGACCCTTGAAGGAGTCGTAGCAGGTGAGAGAAGGGCGACAGGAACCGTCGTGGCGGGTCGCCCGGGGTAGGTGGTATCGTAGGGGCCTTGAAAGGCGGTGGGGGGCGCGGCTGAGGCTAGGGTTGGGGTGGGACGGCTCCCGCCTGCCGCCGACCGCCGGCCTCCCGCACCCTTTCTCTGTGCGTCGTCGGTTCGCTGGAAGTGTTGCAGCTGGCCTTTAGGAGGATGAGCAGCAGCAACAACGGCAGCAGAAGCAGAAGCAGCAGAAGCAGAAGCAGTGGCAGCAGATGCGGACGCGCGAGCTGTACCCGAAGACGCCCCACGCCCACGACCAAGCGTCGGCTGATTCTGCATCGTTGCCGTAACTACACCCGGTCCGGGTTCAACCACAGCAGTACTAATTCCCTTCGCTACCTCTTTTTCTCCGACCGTATCTCCGAGCGCAGCAGGTCGAGCGACTTCGGTAACTTCCGGGGGCGGCGGCACCGTCACCACCGGGGTTGACGTTCTCGGCGACAAGCCAACCGCCCCCCTCTTCGGCGGCTTGCGCAACCTTGTATTTCTGAAACACGGGCTGAGGGCACCGACACCGGCGCCGCCATCGCCATCTCCATCGCCGACAGCGTCGACACCTAACGCTAGGTCTTCCCCCAGAACGAAGAATAACAGCGCGTCCCCGTGGCGAAGGTCTTCGGGGATTCTCGACGGCGCTTCACCCTTCAAACAAGACGGAGGCGTCAGGCATCGAGCCATTACCCGACGGTCGGCGTGCAGGCCAAGCTGGCTCTTGGCAGCGTTCATCCAAGAGCCCCTTCTCGGCAGCTGCATGTACTGGCTCTCGCTGGAGGGGAACGCGGAAGCCACCGCCGACGATTGGGTAGAAAAGAAGGTGGCCATGGTAGCACGGCGGCAGACGCGGGCCCGGACGACCACGGACTCCTCCGAAAACGCTTCGATGGTGCTCCCGTCCGGAGCGTCCTGAAGAGAGTCGATCAGGTCCCCCTCGGGGTCGCGCGCCTGGTTTTGAAAAAGAGGGGAGAGACCAGAGGGACCGCGAGAGACGGCAACGCTTGCCCGTGAAGCTCGGCACTATGGTGGTGATGGTGACGGTGGTTGTGGTGCAGGGGGTATCACGAGAGAAAAGGGAGCGTATCAACACTGCTCTATAAATGGGCCGACAAGCATCAACGTTACCGCGATGTACAGCTGGCCACGTACTCCAGCTGGGGGGGTAGTTCGCCACGTGAAGACTAAACTTTGGAGTGTTATTACGAGTACTGATACGAGTTTACTGGAAATACATATAATGTCATGTTCAAAGTGGAAGGTATCACAAGACAACAACAAAAAAGTGGCACAGGGTTTCGATCATGTTACGGATTTTTTTCCACGGGGAAATAATCGTATGCGCCCTGTTTGCGGCATTTTCCAAGGGGCCGAACGATCGGAAAATATTCAGCTAACGGCCCTAGCCACTGTCGTTGACGGCACATTGACGCTTAGGGTTATCGGTACGCTTCGTGAACAACATTAGAAGCAAAAGTACTTTCAGTTACGGGTACTTGGGCGGCTGTTGTCGTCGACGGCTAATGCTATAGTACTGCGTGTTTCTTCACAGTTAACCAGGGATTGCAGCTCCCTGTGGATAGCCGGTGACTTTGCGGTAACACACGTCAGCGGCAGGCAACACAAAAACTTGAGGCAATTCTGGTATCCCTTATCCCCTGTTGAACAACGCCTACCATATATATTGGAAACCCCCGAATTTCCGAAAATTGACATGCTTTCAACAAGGCAGCCTGAAAACAAAAAACGTGAAAAAAAAACACGTTACGTCGTAGCGCAGGAATTTTCGATAAGGGTTTCTGAAAGTTTTCGACTTATGCATCATTGTTTGTTGATGTTTTAAGTGCCCTCTGCTTTTGCGAGGCCACCACGAGCTACAGTTAGAACCTTGACGTAAAAACAGGTCCGTTCGAACGATATCGTCCAGAGCTATCGAAGGTCCGAGTATGAAAATCAACTCGATTTGATGGAGTATGTGGGATACCTGACATAAATCAAACGCCCCCAAGATCAGTCATCCACGCGGCGGAATCATAAACGCCACACTGGGTGGAAATGTAACGACCGTTTTGTCTTTATATCTAAACCCCAACTGTGCAACAGAACAGGTTTTGGGGAAAGGTACGCAGATTGATCGCCACACATGTACCGTCGGAAGACACAAGAGACGGGATAATCCGCCTTAGAATCTTCCAATAACCCCCAACATATTCGGTACCTGAAGAGGCCGATACGTGGATGCGATGCTAGGGGTGGTCTGAGGACCCCCTTGGTGAGGGTTGGTCACACCTCGAAAGCGATTTTTCATGGAGGTTTTGTGCTTGGCGCCCAAAGCCGACCCTCCGACCCGAAACCGAACCCTCTCCCTATGGCAGTAGTCGGTGGTCAGTGGTTGGATGCTGCGCTTGGTAAGACTCTAGGTTGACTTGGCCGGCCTGGATGCTGTGCTTGGAAAGACTCTAGGCCGGCCCGGGATGCTGTGGCTGGGAAAAAACTCTTAGGTTGATTGGGCCGCACGTATTACACCTTAGCCAATCAGAGTGCCTAAATAGCCACCTTAGGAATATTCCGTATCAACCCTTGACTGTTACGGCCCTCGGCACTTTCTGGTCTCCTCTCTGGTAAAGTGAGAGAGGCTCTCTCCTTGCCCTAAATATTGATCGTACGGAAGTAAACCTAGCTCCTGGCAGTGGATTAATTCATGTCACATGGGACCCTCCTTCCCTCTCCTGGGGTTGGGGCTTCATGCAACGGTCCGTATCATTCCGCCCCTCTCTTTCTATAGCCCGTGCCCCGTTTCTTCTGGTCACTCGACATTCGGCTTGGGGGGGGGGGAGGGCGAGCTCTACGCAGTTATCAACAGCAACACGCTGCAGCAGTAGCAGCAGCAGCAGCAACAACAACAACAGCACAGCTAGCCGCTGTGGTCCGTACAAGTTCCAACCATTTTTTGTATGCATGCTTGCTGTCGAGGTGGCTCTGAGGCTGGTAAAATTACATTTCTTTATTTTCTCGCTCGCAGCCGCCCGTCAAAGCTTTTGCCATGGCAGCTTTTTGCTCTACCAATCAGAGGTGATCGTCATCCATCTGTCTCTGGTATCGGAGTTCTCGGGTGCTACCTCTCATATGCATCGAGCTTTCTGTGAGCGCACGGCATCGTACGAGTCGCATACTGCTGCACGCGCGGCGTCTGGTGCTTGTTGCAGCAGCGACAGTACACGTCGTAAATTTCAAACCATATGCAATCAGAGTACAGCCAAGAAACGATTTCGGGCCAATCACCAATCGGGATAAAGTAAGGTGACTGGCTTTCAGGACACCACTGTATAAACCACGAATTTTCCTCCACCACAGCAGGAGCACCGCGCGCAGAACACTGATTCGAGGGTGGAGGGAGCACGGGGCAACGTCACTTCGCGCTATTGCTACTATTGGCGTGCAATACGAACCATAAATTAATGTGGCTTTTTTCGTAACACAATGACATCAACGACTGGGTCTTTTCGGCCAGCTGTAAAGCACACGATTACAAAATATCAGCTGCAAAATACAACAGAGTCACCCGTACTTGGAAGTAATACTGTTGAAGACTGCAGCCATACATAGTTGTACACAACAGTGCATACTGCAGTACTGAACAAGACTATAAGAGGAGCTAGTTTTCCTTGCTGTGTTGCAGGCATTCTTACCCCGGGGATGGTTCTTATCCATCCCCATCGGGGTTAATTTTAAAAAACGTATTTACTGTAGGGTCTGGTGCAGTATTTTGTTTTTATTTGAAAGAAGTTGGAACATTCCACACCACTTCACGGAAGTTGCCATGGCTTCCATGGAAGTGGGTGGACGTTTCCACGGAAGCTTCCGTGAAAGCCGTGGGAGCATCCACAGAAGCGTCCATGCACTTCTGCGGAAGCTGCTTCCATGGAAGCTTCTACGGAAGTATTGGAAGCTGCTACGAAAATTCTGGAGTACTTTCACGGACGCTGCTGCCGCCATCCCCGAGGAAGCAACTTCCATGAAAGCTTCGGACTGCTCCCATGGAAGCTCAATTCATCGCTCCCATGGAAAAGCCTTTGATAACCTACTTACATGGGAAAGCTTCCACGACCTACTTCCATGGAAGCAGCGATGGAAGCTTCCATGGAAGTAGAGGAAGCTCAAGCTCGAGCCTTGCTTGCATGAAAGCTTCCACCACTTCCATGTAAAAGCTTCCATCTGCTTTCATGGAAGCTTCCATGGAAGCATATTACAACTAATCTAGGTCGGTCTGCTTGCACATGTTATAGATCGCTGTGCTTGGAAAGCCTTTACTAGTATATAGGTCGCCGCAGCTTCGACGCTAAGAAGAGCGCGAAACCCATGGAAGTATATTGGAGCTTCGTTGTCAGCGGCGAACGGCGGGTCATCCAAGCTGCCGTGGCAGACAGACGGGTGCAACAACACGAGACACTCTAAACGCAAAGTCTACGAACGCACATTGGACCTCCAAAAAATAATAAAAGGTGGGACCCATACGTAGGCGAGACCCCTGGGTAATAAGAACTTGTGGTTGTGTCCACTGTTTCGCGCAAACATTCAGCGTTGACGGATAAGCGTTATAGACGGAGCTGCTAGAACGATTCGGAGGGTTCGGGAGGAGGTACCGAGAGGCGAAAGAGCCGAAGCAAAAACCTCCGGTTCTAAGTTGGTATGGTCATGTCTTTCCAGGATGTGGTAAGGTATGGAAGGTATGGTTTTCTGGCTGCCCAGAGGATGCTGCCATCTCCAGCATGCTCTGGGCAGCCAGACTTCCATAACTCGCGTATCCTCGAATGAGACCACAATACCAGCTTCGAGCCGGAGATTTTTGCGCTGCTCGCGGCGCCTCTCGGTGCCTTCTCCCAACCCATCGGCAACGTCGAGCACCTCCGGCTGTAACGCCCATCCGTCAGCGCTGCGCGAAACAATGGACAAAACCACAAGCTCTTACTACGTACCCAGAGTCATCACCTAGCTCCACCTAATTTTTCCCGGTCCAATGTGCATTTGTACAGGGTCCCTTGTGTTGTTACCGGCGTCCGTCTACCACGGCAGCTTCAGGTGTTGATGGACCACGATTCGCCGAGGACCATGAAGCTTCAATAATCTTCCATGCATGTTACTCTCTTCTGAGCGTCGGAGCTGCGGCCAGCTATTGGAAAATGCTTTCCAAGCACAGCGACCTAGACAAAAATTAGCATGCTTCCACGGAAGCAGGTGGAAGCTTGCATGGAAGCAGGCTCCAGCTAGCTGCCATTATTTTCATGCAAGATTAAGATGATATCGCTTTAATGGTAGCTTCCACCAGCTTGCATGGAAGTAGGGTATGGAAACTTCGCCATGGAGGTGATGATAGGAGCTTTGATCGCAGTAGTCCCAAGCTTTCATGGAAGTTTCTTCCACGGGGATTGCGGCAGCTTCCGTGAAAGTACTCCAGACTTCCCGTGGAAGCTTCCATGGAAGCATGGAAACAGCTTCCGCGAAAGCACATGGGGCGCTTCCATGGAAGCAGTGGAAGAGCTTCCATGGGAGCTTCTGTGGCAGCTTCCAGTACTTCCATGAAAGCTTCCACCACTTCCTGTATAAAACCCAATCATGCAGGAGACCGCGTTTTTCAGGTAACTTGGCGATAGGTAAGATGGCTTTCTGACTTTCCGGCAGGTAACACTCTAAACCTCAGGTAACTGCCTTCCCTGCCGATACTTCTTTTAGCACGGCGCAATTCGACGCGAGTCGACGAGGGAAGAAGGGCTCAAGTCTTATCGCATGAAAAAAAGCAACGCATGAATCGTAGCGGGGAGAGGGGAGGAGAGCCTGCTGTGTGACCCCGAATCTGAGTGAGTTACGACTAGGAGGGGCAGAGAAAAGAAGGGCGAAGATGATGAATTTGATGGAAGAAAAAAAAGAAAAAAAAAAAAAAAAAAGTACTGAAACCCCCTTTTTTTAGAACAACCTGTCCGGAATTACTGGTAGTGAAGGATTGGTTTTGACGATAGCACAAGGATTGATGGATTGACAACAATAATGCAAGAGCGCGCGTGATCGTCTCGAACTGCTGCTGTTGTTGCCAAAGGCTCACCCGAATTACTTGCTGCTTACCATCTCTGCCAGTTGTGCATACCAGGTCCCCTTCCCCTATATTGTACCGCCTCATTACACACAAGTTCAACGTAACCAGAGGTCCCTCACTCCGTTCCGTGAAGACCCGAGGCATCACCAACCCACCTCGGTGTGTCCTCCACACCAAACCCACACACACGAGAGAACCTGCAAGGGGCTCCGCCCCACGCAGAGTCCAGTCACAATATTAAATTAAATACCCAGGGGTACGTACATATGATAGGACGGAAAAATTAAATCTGAATAGGACTGGCCGCGAAATAAATTCGACGCAAGTCGACGAGGCACGAAAGGGTTGACTGAGATCTTCTCGCGATAAGAATGAAGGCACGGACCGGGGAGGAGAGGGGAGGAGAGGGGAGGGGAGGGGGGAGGTGAGCCTGCTATTAATATGTGGCCCCGGATCTGAGCTACGTCTAGGAGCGAGAGAGAAAGAAGCGCCAAGATTTTGCACGGGAACATAAAAACAAAAAGAAAAAACAAAACATACGCTACCAGCTTCCTCCTGTTGTTTTGATTGCTGACCCACGTTACGTGCCGCTGCGTAGTTGAACTACCACTGTACAGCAGTACAACGAGGAATATAAAATACACCTCGTACCAGGTATAAAAAATACTGCTGTACCGCGGGGCTGCTTGTATTCCGGGGGGGCATAGTAAATAGGACTACGGTACACACGAAAACCCATCTGTTTTGCTATTTTTAATAACAATATATGGTCCTATTTACTATGATCCCCCGTAAATAGTCGAAGTCACTGGTCTGAGTAAGTACTCTGTGGCATAATAAATACAAAATTTTGCTGAAGCTGAAGGAGTACATACCACTCTGAACGAAAATAAATTAAGACCCGTTTGGTCTTCGTGGTAATAATTATGTTTAAATTCTCCCTTGTATTTGATCTAGTCCAGAATTCAGAGTGTACTGCTGTAGACTACGAGTATGCCTGCATGTGCACATACCGGCACTCGCACGTACCAGGTACTCCCAAGCATGAATATGGTCTCCACAAAGTGGCCTGCGAGAGGTTCAACGCACACCCACGAAAGCCCAACAACTCTTTTATCATCCACCTTTCGCGAAGCCAGCGACAGCTATTATGAATAATATAACTGCTGTTATTACAGTATATGTACACGTATATTTGTCAAATTTTCGTACTTTTGCCAACTTTTCTCTTCGCACGAGCACTTTTAGGCAAAACAGTAGGTACACGGACACGGGAAGCCCTGCCGGACACATTGGTGTAGGTCTCGGCGCGATCCGTGCACTCTGAAGCGCGTGGCAGGCGCCCAAAGTTTTTTTTCCGGCGGGAGTGGATAAGACGATTTCCCTGGTTTCAGTCAAGAGGCTTTATTTTGTACGTACGTATCGGTACATTGTCATGCTCTCTTTTTTCTCCCCCTGGCTCTCATCATGAGCTGTGAGCACACAGCTCACAGGCATATACCAGGTACACAACACACAACAGACAACATGCACAGATCCCATCGTTCCAACGCTGCCGCCCACACGCCGTGCGTGTTCGACACAACCATATGCGCAGTGTTGCTGTGGTTGGTTGTGTCTCTGTCGGAGCCTGTCGTCCGCATTCCATCGTCTGCCATATATTTTTTTATCCGTATCTGGTATGTACCCAGCATGGACGTACAAAAATTATCCCATACGACATACATTTTTTTTGGGTTGTTGCACGGAGCACGGACCACCGCCTAGAGAACAATACCCACAGCAGTGCACAGAGCGTGCTTGCCTCCAGCTTCCTACAGCACCACAACCAACACTGCTGCTGCCCAGCAGCAGCAGTGGGCACACCTTGTGCGTATGGATGATCGTACTGCGGCTCATTCGTACAGCAGCCTTCATACAAATGTACTTACTTACAGCAGTACTGTATACAGTAGTTCTGATTGCAGTGTGTCCTACTTTGCTGACTGATAGATCCTAGAGCCAGTAGCTGAAAGGGGATCAGTACACGTACGTTCCACGCGTTGCATTTTACAGCAGTACTGCTGAATATGCAGTCGTACCTGTACAAGCTACTCTACTACTGCTGTATGTAGGAGATCGTGCACGACATGCCAATTGTACGAGAGCACTGTTCTAGCGTATACGTTTATACTGCGATGGATAACATTTATTTTCGTTTCCGAGGTTCGACTTGCACCATCCACGTTTTTTTTTTTATTTCACTTTTGACTATTTTTGTACCAGGACTATAACAGAGTACTACAGCAGTACTAATAATACATTCGTCCACACCTTGCTTTTCTGAACGTGTACAATATGATTGAGTACATGCTTGTGTGTTTTAGCCCAAATTAAAGAGTTTGGGCGCGCTTGCGTGTGGCGTGCGTTCATACCTCAACATTTCACAGCTACTACGTACTCCGAATACTTGGGAGTAAAGCAAAGTATGTTCGAGAAAATACTGCTGCTATTACCGTATAGATAGGTACTTCGTACACTCACTCGCAGTATTTCGGGGTTTTTGTACTCGAGATACCGATACTGCGAGTATATATATTCGCAGTATTTTGAGGTTCTTCTGTAGATACTACTGCGTATACTTCGGGCTCGCACTAATGCGGGGTTCGCTACTGCTGCTGGCATGGATACCGCCTGTTGTGCTTCGAGAATCTCGTTGATCTGTACCGCGGGTACTACAAGTATACCAGTAAGTACTAGTCTATAGCAGTATTTATTTCGTCCGTTGGTAGTGTTCGTGCTGCTGCTTCTTGTGCGAGACTCAGGACTCGCAGTAATGAAATACCTTCAATATGCCCAGTATACTTCGAGTATGAAGTATACTTCAACCGTTGTGCACCGTGTCGACAAGTCTCAGGCCCAGCGTTCGGCACAAAACACACCCAGATAGTCCCACACGAGTGGGAGTTGGAGCAAACTACTTTCGCTGGAGACAAAACTTGAGCAATCAAAGCAGTCTGCCAGTATTTCGATACTTCGAAGTATAACATTATGCATGACTGCGAATGCTCTCAGTATCTCGAGAGGTTCGGTACTGCGCATATATTGCCTTCACCCCCAAGTATTTATTTATTTCGTGTTTCGATACTACTGCGGGCACATACTTTAAGCAACCTATATTCTCGGGGTTCGGTACTGCTCACACTCTCATTACTCTCAGTATTTGGTCCTTCTCAGTACTCGCAGTAGTTTTGCCGCCAGTATTCCAATACTCTCAGTACTCGGGACTACGATTTGTTCTCGAGCATATATTTACCTGTGAAACCTTGATATTACCCTGAGCACCCGGAAACATTTATCTTGGGGGAACATATATATTGTAGTACCAGTATGTATGTATGTGCTTCACCTTATTACTCAGCCGGTCACAAAGTATTTTGGCGCAACCTCGACCTCGCGCAACTTTTATGTACTTACGAATTAATCGCCGCGAGTCAGCTGGATCAACATATCTCCACTTACCGATACCCTATTATATATTATTGTTGTAGTATTGATCCCACACTAATTCCGCGAACATCAGTATAATAGTCTGTCCTCAAAAATATGTTGTGTGTGTTCTTCACGTTAAAATGATGGGTGGGTGCAAATGCTATACTTCTAAAGTAGTGTGCAGGGTTTCATACGAGTATTATTATTTCGCTCTTGCGCCACTCCCCTACTAATACGGCACCTCCCGGAGGGGAACCTCGTATACAGGTATCATACTATTTAGGGTTAGGTAGCGTTTATTTCCCCACTCTACACCACCACCGCGGCCCCTGGGCAGGTTTGCGTACCGCGAAAGAAGTTCAACAAGAGCCGCTTGCGCTTGCGCTTTTGCTTGGTTTGACTCAATGGTTTGTCCGCGAAAGCGGCGGCACTGCTTTGCCCTCTGCCTGCTCACACACTGCTCTGTCCGCGAGCAAGGACGGCTCACATAATCACTTGAACGAGACTCCTTGCTGCTGCCTCTACCAGTCAGTACGTACCAACACCTACCCGGAAAAGAAATAATGAAACCCATCACCCAGTCTTTTTTTCGTTTAGAAATAAATGCTACAGCAGCAAAGCATCGACAATCGACAAACAAGGAAACGCCACGTGCGAACTCACCACTACGAAGGACAGGTGCACCAGCTGACGCAGCCCGAGCTTGCGTTCGATCTCCCTCTTGACGTGAGCGACGGTGTTGAGGCTCCCCGGGCCCGTTCTCGGAACCGCGGTGCGGAACGCGCAATCGCCCGGCACCAATCGTACAGTCAGCGCTTTCGTCGTCGCAGGCTTCTCCTCCTCCGTCGGGTCGGCGGCGAGCGCCACAGACACCGCCTTACGGATCAAGGCGTGGGCGTTCGGGGCAGCAGCTCCAGAACTGGGCATAGCAGCATTAGCGGTAGGTTCCGATCGTCGAGATGGGGAGGTGGCCGCGGCGGCCGCCGCCGATGGTGTTGTCTTCGCGACGCAAATAATGCTTGAAGCTTCATTTGGTTTAGCGGCGGGAACGAGCCTGGCGGGAATGACAATCGCATTCATTTCCTTGTTGTCTTTCTTCGTCGACGCAGAAGGTCCAGGGGGGCCTCCAGGCCCGATTTCGGACGGGGTGTCCTCGACAACTACAGCCGCCGTGGTAGGAGCAGTAGCCGCCGGGATTTTTCGGCCAGGCGTGCTTGCGGAAGAGGCTGTCCCGCCCAACGTTGAAGGTTTGTCTGACGTGATAATCACCTGCCCGGCCTTAGCTTCAGCGGATTCTGGGTTGATGCCGCGTCGCAACATGGCCAGCACGCCACGGCTGGCTGTTTTGGACGCGACCTCTTGCGTATCCACGCTTTCCGTCCCGGACAGGGCTGTCAGTACCACGCGACTGTCGTCGTCCAAGCTCGTAGCGAGAGAGACATGAGGCGAAGAAGCCACGGGCGCGGTAGAAACTGCTCTCTCCGCCAAGTTCAACCGGCCCTCCTGGTACCAGTGTTGCGTTTTGAAAGCGAGGTGGGTT
This sequence comes from Macrocystis pyrifera, assembly GCA_031763025.1. Lineage (NCBI taxonomy): Eukaryota > Phaeophyceae > Laminariales > Laminariaceae > Macrocystis > Macrocystis pyrifera. Next base: position 1,467,829 of record JASSKH010000047.1, on the reverse strand, counting down.
CTCCCTCCTCCTCCTCCTCCTCCTGGTCTGAACAATCGCTGGGCTCCCGCACCCCGAACGTCTCGTCCACCATCGTGAACCCATCATCATCATCCATCGTGGGCGCAGTGCCGACAGCGGAGCGTTTGTTTTTCTGTCTCTCTTGATATCTGTGCGGGTGCTCTGGATCCCTACGCTGTCGAAATGGTAACTCAACCCCGCTCTATGATGGCTACCGCAGGCAACGTGGAAACCTTCGGTCTGGCATTTTTTGGCCCATTTTTTCGAAGACGCCAGCAGTTGTTGCACCTTGTGCGAGACTATGGAATACGGCAGGTAGCAGATGGTGGTCGAGTGAGTGGTACCTCGACAGTAAGCACGAGGTTTTGAACCGTTAAGGTGACAGGACGTAGCCCAAAGGAGAAAGAGCCAGCGAAAAATCACCGTTTTTTTCAGAAACATGGACCACGATGACGCCGTGCTGGTAGCGTTACCCTTACTCGACCACGACGACAACGGCAACGACGAAGAATCAGGGAAACTTTGCAACCGCAACAGTCAAAGCACCCACAGCAGCCTCACCCATGATGCATACCGCGAACAGGATCCCCGCAAAGAGCGGAAGCTGCCGCCGCGGCAACAGCAGCGGTACGGCAGCCCCCTGCCCCCGTTCGACATCGAGAGCGAGTACGAGTCGTACAAGGCAGGCAGGCTTGACCGAGCAGGCCAACAACGGATGGGTTACACCAGCACCAGTAGTATCCGGGGGCGGCAGCAACACCAACACAACCGGTCTGCTGGTGTAGACCGGCCGCCGAGGAGCTTGCTGCTTGCGAGACCGGTACCGTTCGACCCCATCACCGACCCCCCTTCTCCTTCGTGTGCGATATAGCGCGTCGCCCGAAATTCGGGCACCAGTACGTGCTCTGCCCCGACCGACGAAAACGAGACGCGCTCGATGTCGGCCTTAGCGTAGGCCCGCACTGGTCAGGCGTGATCTACACCATGAGCATGATCGGGGTGATAACGATATTCCTTGTGAGGTTCGTCATGAACGACGCGGCCCCCTGGTGCCAGCCGGTGGCCGTGGCTTGCTCGCTTGTCACGACGGGACTACTTGTGGCCACCGCGGTCGCTGATCCCGGGATAGTGATGGAGTCAGCCGAGCGGGCAGAGGGGCGTCCCTTCTGCAAGGAGTGCTCGATATGGAGGCCAGACGACGCGGAGCACTGCGAGGAATGGTAAGCGGTATAAGCTGGGAAACGAGACAGCGCCGTCCGCTGATATACTGGTATGTGATAACTGCCGCATACTTACAACAGATGCCGATAGACGTGCAACAGCTGCATAGTCTGTCGAAAGCGGCATGTACCTTGTCATATGGTACGAAAGTACGAGCAAATGATACGCGGAACAGGTTAGTTTGCCAAACCCGAAACCAGGTTTGGTAGCTAAGGTCAAGTAGCTATTAATAAGGTTTGGGGACTTTGGGATGATGAAGTTGAAGTTACACTTCGTGCTCGCACCGGGTTTTTCCATGGTAATAGACGTATATTATGCGTGGGGAGTTGGGAATTTGCCTTCATTCCGATCCGAGTGAGTGCCAGTTTGAACAAGGTGATCGCATGGGACGGAGAGCGGCAATTTCGAGAGGTTGCGTGCTATATATTCCTGGTGCCAGGTGCTGGTGGTATGACATAAAACGCGCGACGCGAGAAGGGTGACTGTTTCGCGACGATCCTTCAACGTCTACGAGTACCTCTTATCTACAGTCGCACGAGAGAGCGGCGTTCGTCCACCGCTTCTCCAACCCTACATTACGAGCATCAACCATTCGAGTGGGTATCTCCTTTCCCGTCGGAATGTCGCAAACTGTCGGACAGATCATGATCTTATCTATTTAGATTATCTAGTTCATCAACTACCGTTGTGAGAGGTTGTGCGGGAGCTGTCCGCACAGTACAGATCCATATTATACCCAGGAAATATGTGCTAGAACATGCCGGTATACAAGTCCCACCCGGCAACATGAGCTACTTACTGTAGGTCATACAAAATCGTATATAGATCTCTGCCTTGAAAGGCCTAGATGATCAAGTGGAAATCAATCATCTATTCTAGGTATGAAACTGTTCATATTTACAAGCAGTTGACAGTCGTCGTAAAATGTAAAGAGCGTATGAAGAGCGTATGACACGGTCCATTCCAAGCAACGCACTCGTGGTTTTGTTGCTCGGCTCTCGACTCTCGACTGCTGCTGCCCCTTGCAGACTCCATACGTAACCTGCTGCTGTAGCCACGATTCTTGGCGGCCGAACGGTGGCATACACCCAGACTTTCCCTCCGGCATATGGATATGTGTGCTCGCCCTATATATAGAGAGGAATAAAAAAAAACGAGCTGTCAGACCTGTGACAACGGGAGCGCGTAGTTTGAAAGTTTTATTTCAAAAATATTGCCTTCAAGAAACAGCCGAGGATATTCTCGTACCGCCGCTGTGGGAAAAAAGAAAAAAAAGTGTCTGATTTTTTTATTGCCAGGTAATCTTTCTCAAACGGCTGCAGGCGGCGCAATTTGTGTCTTCCCGGTGCAAATTGTCAACACGCTGATAAAAATCGGCTCGTGTGACGATAGACCTTCGATCTCGACATAGGTTCAGCCCACGGCCAACCCGCTTGGTGGCGGGCAAGGCCAACGAGTGTAGATGACGGCATCGAAGATATCAGGTGGATCCATGGTCTAGGGGGCGAGAACTTGCCGGTGGCATCCTACAGTCTTCTCCCAACCCTGACAACCAGCCTTTTTTTTGCCATTCGAGATGGATCGAGAAATTTTGTCATCTGTTTTGTGCACAACAGCGGCCAGTTGTTTTGTTATCATACGCCTGGCCAGCGCCCGCCACATATCTCGGCCATTCTGTGAACACGGTGACGCTAGAATTGGTCGGAGCCCCTAACGAGCGCACCCCGTTCAGAATTCATGACGCAGTCGTTGGTTTTGTCGATCGATGTCTGTCCAGGACTCGGAATCTCGAACTAAACATCCGCCTGAGTTTTCCTGAAGCCGACTTTGGCCCAACATCGGCCCCTAAAAAACTTGTTCGGGGTTTTCCAAAAGTGTGGAACTATTGGTTTAAAGGATCCTGCCCAAAGCAAGCTGTACGTGAAAACTCCTGGCGGGTATCTTTGGAATTTAAACTCAGGTCGGAGATCGAAAAATTACTCAAAACTCATATTTGCGAGCTTGGTGTGATAATATGTACGAATGAGCAACAGTGACTCACACCCAGAGTCTGAATCGCTGCATCGCATACCTGGTATGATACTCTTTATGACCCCTTGTTGCCCCCCCCCCCCCCACCTCCCTCGACCCTCCCCCCGACCTACTCCCAGCGGGGTGTGTATCTTCGGAATGGATCATCACTGCCCGTGGATGGGGAAATGGTGAGCTGAAATCCCGCCCTTCGAGTATGATAGCGATATGTAGGCGTGCCTCTGTTGCACGTGTCTTGTGCGTTTCTGCAGGAGTGTATTCCCCGGAAAACGATAGCAATGGCGCCCGGTCATCCTTTGTAGTCTTATGTATTTGTATAGCTTTCCGCGATATTAATGAAGCCGATATGCCACGTTGAGCTTGGCCCTTGCCGCTGGATGAAATATGCGCTAACGAACGCTTGGTTTGCTGGTTTGTTTTAGGTGGCACAGGGCAGAGATAACCATAGGGGGCAGGTGCATAGGGTCATGAATATTTTTTTTTACCGGCCGGTTAACCCTGACACGATCAGGGGGGTCGTTTGCTTATACTGTACCCTTCGCGAGGGAATATGAAGCGCGCTTTACCCACGTATGGTTGAGCTTGCAAAATTGGGGAGCGGCATTTTTTTTGGTTGGACTCACAGATGACACGAAACGCTTTTGACACTGCAGCAGTATGAATATTGTTACTGTAGTATGTGTGATGATGTCATGACATGGTGATGAAGATGGAACTCCTTTGCCTTCCCTCCTCTCCCATTCGCCCCGCTTGCTCGTGCGCCGCGCAGCGTGGGAAGGGGCAACATTCTGTGGTTCAGGCTTTTTAACGGGTCGTGGATACTATTCCTCTCTATTATGGTGATATGCATGCCTTATTTCAACAAACACAAGGAAGCCTTAGATGAGCCATGAGCACCGTGCGAGCGCTCGCTCCTCGAGAGGGTTACTGCGGGCACAGGTGCCATGTTATCAAGGGCTGTGTACAGCGTTTCGCGCGGAAAACGGCTCAGATGGCCTCCTACTAGTGTCGTTATCTCTCGTGCACTATTGCGTGCTGTAAATCTTTGTTGCGCTAGATCGATGCTCGCATCACTGCGCGTTGACCCTTGCCTGCGGTGCTGCTCGTGTGCTGGGCTCGGCTGTATCCCTTTAGTGTCGAGGTCACGGTGTTGTATCCCCCGGTGCGACCGTATCTGCGCTTGTTGGGTGTGTTATATGTGTCAGGGTGACTTACGGCAGGCGGGGTCGTACTGCCGACTCGATTCTGTAGCAGACGAGGTGGTGGGGGAGATGGTCGTTGTATTTACTGCTGCGCGATCGTACACTACGCGTGTGACGTACGCGATGTGAGGTTTGGTTTCACTGGAGGTTAGCTACGGTGCTCATGCTTCAGAATTATCGAAGCTTCATGCACATGCCACGAAGCTGTGCTGAAACTTTGATTCAGAGCGCCGGTGTACACAATACCCCGTCTTTTTTTTTCATACGAGCACCGCCGTGTTGTTTTGCCTATAGTGTGGTAGTTAGTCCTGACGGGATCACGACGATGTTTTGTTAGAAAATAAGCAGGAGGTCTACCTTAGGTGGGAGGAGCCTACATTAGCTTACTCGTGTGCTAGATAGAGCAGAATCGGTGCCATGCGCTCACGGCTAGTTAGCTTAAGAAGAGGCATTCCCGTCCCCCGTGGTTCCCGTTTTGCTCGTGCTTTGTATGTTTCGTAGCTTTTGTGGTCCTCTTTTGTTTTTCGTCTTGAAATACGGTGGAGCCGTGACACCACGATACAGGCAGTTAGCGCCCCCGGGGCTAGCTAGTTTACACCCTTTTGCATGTAAATAGGTGATTCCTGAAAAAGAGCACGACAATCTACTCTATGCACGTTGCTGCCTTGTTGTGAGATCGCAGTGTTCTTTAAAGGCTCATACTGCTGTTCTGTAGTCCCCCTCCTTATAATATGGTCTATTGATGGTGTCAGTCTGCACGTCTCAGCGATGTTTTGACTCCGAATCTCTTGAGGCACCTCACGAGCTCAACTGCACGCAACAGCAGCAGCTAGCTTGTGGTGTGCCCCCTCGAGGAAGGTATGCACCGGGCTTGGCACAGAGAATGAGACAGCAGTAGTGACACCGAAGTGCAACAGATCAATCAGTAACTTTTTCGCCCAGCAGAGAGTGCTCCCTCCGTGCTTTGTTTTCTGGTAGCCTACCTAATTGTCATACGAGTGTAGCTACTGGACAGTAAACCGCTTGTGGATGGAACGTTTCACACGTCGGATAGATCATCTACAGATAGATCATCTACCGTAGATCCTGACCTTCCGTTATGAGAGGTTGTGCAGGATCTGTGTATCACAGATCTAACCCCGGAAACATGTCCTGTGAATAGATCATGCCGATTGTACGGCTCTCACCCGGCAACATGAGCTAGATCATACAGATCAGGAATATGTGATCTATCTGCCCTGAGAGATCTAGATCAGCGCCTGGGAATGATCTGTAGATGATCTGTCCGACGTTTGGAGCGTTTGATCGTTCCGAGCCGTTTGTTTGCCACGAATCGACGTCGCACACACCTGGCACGACATTTCACAGCTGGCTACTGCAGTTGTCTCCCGCGCGTCTGGTATTTTTGTGCCGTCCTTCCGTTGGTCCACCAGCTGGACATATAGGACTGGTCGTATGTACTGGCAAAACGCCAACCTTGTCCCCTCGGGAGTCGGCCTGACGCGAGTGGGAATGCTGGACCCTATGCGCGACAAAAACGAAGGCACGTACCGGAGGGGAGAAGGGACTACACCTGTGACCACGGCTTGTCCAGAAGAAGTCCGCTGAGGGTAAAACCTCCTACGAGTTAAACTGGAAGTGAAAGGGATTATCAAGAAAAAAAACACACAAAAAAATGATACGGGATGCTCGTTAGTACGGTTATTCCCTTGCGTCCTGGTATAGCTGCGGAACACGTACTATCTTATACTTCAATACGGACTCGATTTTTGGCCTGTTTTGTTACCAAGGGCCAGATTTCAGCGAAATGATCTACGTTACTGAACGCTCTGTAAGTTATTTAAGCCTAAGAGCATATAGTAAGTGGTGGAGGTATGGGGATTGAACCCCAGACATTTCGCATGCGAGCGAATACTCTGCCCCTGAGCTATACCCCCACACAACGACCAGTCATGTGGCGGATGCGTTGATTTTGGCACGAGATTTGGGCGATATTACTACTATTTCTTTTTGCTGAGAGGTGGCCGAGAATTCCCCCATGCACAGTATGGGCGTAGAAAATTCATCATCGTGGAGACGTTGAACAATGTAGCACACCATTAGGCGTATACCGGATGGAGTGGTTGTCCACACCTTGTGGGCTATGCTATTACGGTATACGCTAGCCCAATGTCTCCATAAGGTTATTTTAACGCCCACAATGTGCAAGGGGAGGGGTCCCGGCCACCTGCCTGTGTATATGTTTTTTTGTGCCTGCCATCCCACAATGTTTAGCACGAGAACTTCAACGATAATCCCGAAAGAGGAAAACCAAGCAAGAGAAACCAAAACAATCAGGAAACGCTTTCTGTACCAACTTCCTGGTTATCAACCTCGATGTACTTCGCGTGCCGTCCTTGCCCCTTCCTTCTCACTACACGCTCCTCTTCCTCCTACGAGTGCTCTAACTTTTAACCTCTCTGCAGAGGACTGCACTCCCGTTGTGGGGACAAAACACTGAAAAAAAGTGGAAATTTTGAAAAAAATTGTACCAAAATACGGAGGCGTTCTACCACGAAACTTAACAGCAGGCAAAATATTAGGAAATAAGAATCACAAATTTGGAAAGAAACAAAACCAGGCAAGTCTGGAAGAGAAAAAAAAATTCGCGAAAAAAAAACGCTGGAAAATCTGGAAATCAAGCTCTCCGATCACAACGGCCCTTTAAAAAAAAAAAAAACGATGAGTAAAGGCAGGTATATATTTACTGGAGGATAATAAATTCGGGAGTCGCTGTACTGAATATAGCGTAGAACATTCTTAAATAAGAAACCCAGCCTGGACCAGTTTTCCTGCTTCTTATCGGGTGTGTCCTGTATTGTATCATCGTTAATCGGCAAAATGCCGTACCACGGCATGCGAGCTTTACGTGGCAGCGCTTGAGAAATTGGTTCACGAAAACTGCACGAAACATTACGACAAGCACTTTTTCTGCTGAACTTGACGTAGGACACACCCTGCCTCATACATAGAAATTTCAACTATTAATACGAGTAACTGACTGATATGTACATACGTACCGGTTTTTTTTCGATCGCCAGCACATGCCAAAATAAAGGAGTGTCGCGGATTCCGCAGTCTTCAAGAAAAGGTGCGTACGTACGCGACACATCATCATGCACTCATCAAAAATGATAAAGATCCCCTCTGCCAAGTGTCTGCAGTGTATATATACAGTGTAGGTCCGCCAATAAGAAAGTGTCCAATACGAACATAAAGCTCACTTACTTTTGGAGAACGCTAAGAAAATTGAGTTAAGAAAAACGGCTGTGTGGTGATCTCTACACTAAATCTTATATGATAGCCCATGCTCAATGCTGTTTGAAGATGGCGCCCCAATAAAAATCTCAGGCTTGCCCAGAGTAGGTGTTTCTTGTTGGCCCACACTGCAGCAGTCGTTGCCGAAATCGTGGCCAAACACGCAGTTCGGTGCAGAAATCATGGCCGAACCGTTCTTGAGATTGTACGGCTTGCTCATTATTACAGCAGTACTGCAGCAGCAGTAGAGATCGTTCATCTATCTGATGGATGAATAGACAACATATTGGCTGGACATGGACATTGTTGACTGGCAGAAGACAACAGCACACGTTCAACTGGGCGAAGAGTGGCGACAAGTAGCGAGAGCGGGACGAAGGCAATTTTATTGGAGGATATACACCGGATTCGAAGACACCGGAACAGAGGATTCCGAGGATAAGTAAGTATGGCCAAACCTCCTGTAGTTGGTTGACTGAACGTCGATCATAGCAGCTACATAACTCGTACCGGTGTACCAGTACGGATACAGCGGTAAGCAATGTTTTATGTTTACCATAGCCGATATGACACGTACGACGTTTTGTAGTAAAACTTGTACGAACAATGCACGTCGTCGACGTTCGGTATGCATATGCCCAAGGTATACTGTACCCCTTCCCTCCCCCGACCGACCACGTACGTGTCGTGGCCGAGAAAAATGGGCAGCATGATCGGTCCCATAGTTGCCGCAAGGGGGGGATTTGGCATTGTCAGTTTGAGTAATTTGCCAACAACACAGGGAAAAGAGAAAATAAAGAGCGGAGCTGTCTCAGACCTAGATGAAAAAAGTATTGACTGGTTGTTTTTCTCTCGACAAACTAAAAACAGAGGGAGAGTGGTGAGGTGGGGAGGCGAACGGCAGCAGCAGGCGGGGCACGCTGCTTGACCCTTCGCCTTCCCACCACGAAATAGTTAGAAAAGGCTCCCCAAGGTTCCCAAATCGCTATTACTTGATGGCAGGTCGACGACAGCAGACTCTACTACTCTGTAGCTCGTAGAGGGAAGTAGGAAGTGGGAAGAAACTGATCTCGCTGATCAGCTGGTAAGAAATTGTATGAAACCGCCAATATTATTTTAAACGGAACTCATCTCGCCGCATGACTTGCCGGGACGAGTGCTCCTCGTTTGCCGGGACGAGTGCTCCTCGTCAGACCTCAAGCTGTCCACTGGGGGTACCTCTCTAGAGCCGAATGAAGTGCCTAGAGAATTTCGAATGCAGCGACTCATTCGAAGACCGGCGCTCGTAGTTAATCGACTAGCTGGTACGAGCTACCAGCGATTTTTTTTATTTTCATTTTCATCCTTCATTCCGCCGCACACCCAAGAGACGAAATCGAACCTCGAAGTAAAGAATAAAGATCGTGGCCTGATTATGACACCTTGACCTTATCAGAGGGGCCGCTCACTTACACTGGTACCTGGTATCTTGTATCATTCACGGGGAATTGCAGCACACGCGCCACCGACGTTGCCACTGGGCTCGTGGAATCGAGGGCCAACCAGTTTGGTTGTGTTTTGTAGAGTACGAAAACTGCGGGCATCGAAATGTCTTTCTCTCTTCGATGCTATACCCGTACTCGTACACGCCTGCGCCTGCCTGTGAAGGAGACAACCGACTTGATATTGCCCGGTACGCAAAGTCTATTAATAGCCTACAGATAGAGCAACAGTGCGAGCTTTGCTATCTCTTAGTTCGGGCAAACTGAAGAGGCTACGTACGCATGTACGCATACACGTAAGGGGACATAGAGGGAGATGGGTTCCGGGGTAGGCAAGGTGTTCAGCCGCAAGCCAGCGAAGATCGAGTTCATGGAGAGCACCAAGATGCCGAACGCGAAAGAAGTGGACACAAGGCGTCGCAACTCTCTCATGTTCTTCATGCGGGACTGGCAGGAGTTGACCACGTTTGAACAGCAAGAGGCTTCGATGGTACAGGTGTGTGGGATGAAAGAGGAATCTGGCAATATTCGGCTGTTAATAGTTGCCTCACTCAGTTGTCGATCGGAGTGGTGGATCTATAGGGAAACCGAACGTGGTTGGATTGGCGTATACACGAGAACTGGCATGGCATCGACACAATTTTCAGGTTTCCTCTACTGTGAACTGCTGCGTTCGTATGCGTGCACGTATCGGCAATCAACACCCTCGTCTCATTAAGTGCGAAGAACGATGGATACTGCTGTACGTACAGCTGTAGTATTAATAGTACAGGTATGATGAACAACGGAGAAGATTTTGGCCTTCTGGTCTCTGATCTCTGCCCTCCAGCTACAACCAAGATATTATTTTGCATTTTCTGGGGGAAGGAAGGCGCCTTATACCTGTCCCGTCTAGACGTGTGGTTCTGGTCCATTGTATGATAGTCGTGTGCAGCGCCCGGTGTAATAATATATGGTACGGAGAAAGTCGGCCACAACCCACGTCTGTTTGTATACCTCATTGCACCTGCGAAACATAATCCGCCAAGCACTCTGCAACGAGCCCATTGACCACAGCACAGGCCAGGCTTGATGCGCGTATTGTGTGCACACGTACCGGCCCGCAAAATAAAGAAGCCGGAATATACTGAACCAGACCAGAGTTCGTATTGTTAGAAAGGTATTTTCATGGGTCCGGTCAATCCTCACCAGTCAGGTCTGGTCGGGCCGGGTAACTGGTGATCCGACCCGATCCGTGAGAATATGATAACTTCCTGACCCGACCCGACATGAGCCAACCCAACCTGACCCGATCCGACTCGACCCGGCCCGACCCGACTTGAACTAACCCGACCCGTGAGATTCCGAAAACTTCTTGGCCCCACCCACGGGTTGAGATTATGACCCACCAAGAGCCCTGGCATTTTGAAGTAGGGGTGTGTTCCGCACCACTGTAGTAACACAGTACAATGGTTTCCTCGTGGGTCTCTTCCTCATCATATGGCCTGTAGAAGCGCTCTACGACAGAGGTTTACCCTATATTTTCTGAGGTTCTTCGCTTGACCTTACCTCACCCGAAAACTAACTTCAGCAAAAATCTAATTGCATCTCGATGGATAATCCTATACCCCAAGTATACAAAAACGTCGTTTTTCGAAACAAGATTGACATTCCGACGATTTTCGGTCTAGGAACCCCGTCATTCAGAAAACAGTTCAGCGGAAATGTGCTACCTCCATCGTAGAGCGCGTCTGTACTCACAGTGTACCTGGTATGTATGCACTTGGCGTCGTGTGTTCATTCTCGCTCGTAAAAAAAAAAGGTCTTGGGCGGGCACTAGCACTGGTTTGTACGCGCGTAGGCTCCCCGTTACGGAGTTAGGTGCCGATACGCCCGCTACAAGAGAGTTTTGGTACAACCCTATTGGGCGTGTATTGCCGCGAAGAAGCGTGTGATGGACCTCGTCGTCGGAGCTAGCTACTATGACACAGTAGTGCCGGCTGCCCTCTGCAGTGCCGGTTTAGTAGTGCTAGAATAGTGCCTATGAAATCGATCGGCACGGACAGAAAACTCTCCATTTTGGCCTTTAGTCGGAGTAGCGTCGATTGCCGCTGTAGTGTCGGTATTGTTGGCTAGCGCGTACCGTCACTATGGAGGGTCAGGTCTACTGCACACACCAGCAGTGGAGTCAGTAGCTGATCGGTTCGCTGTCGCCAGTAGACCTGACCCTCCGCGACTGAAACCCGTTCGCACAGATACGGAGGTATCACGACACGGAGGCCAAGGTGGACACGGGGGATCAGGTTATGGAAAAGCTAAATCAGACGCCTCTAAAGATCTCCCTCGGAGACATGCGGCTGTTGCGAGAGACTGTCATCATGAAGTGGAAGGATATTAACCGCAGCTACCAAGGCCCCCTGCTGGGCGACACGATGCTCCACCGGGTGTGTCGCGAAGGGTGAGAGGGTATAGAAGCGTGCTGCGGCAGGGAGGTGCTCTAAGACAAGTTTCGCTGAGCATCCCCGCTAGCTTGTAGAGCTCTACATCTCTCACCCAAAAATTGCTTTTGAAGACACATTTTACGCTGAATCCGACGAGCAATCCCATGGACTAAGTTTAAATCGAAAAGTATTGTGAAAAAACAAACGATAAGGCATGCATATATAAGTATTGGGTAGTTCCTCAGTGCCCTTAAGAAGCCCCGTCAGTCAAAAATATTTCCCTTCTAAGGCAAAAAGTACTATACTGTAATGGTCCCTATAGAATTCCGATATGCGCCAGCAAGCAATACCGGCACTATATAGCGGCAACCGGCACTAACTACTCTGCACACTAGTTCACTATTAATAGGTAATCCCATCCGTGCCGATCGATTTCACAGGCACTATTATAGCGGGCAGCCGGCACTATTACGGGGGGCCATATTAAATAGGACCTACGGTACACACAAAAACCTATATATTTCGCTATTTTTACCAACAATACTTGGTCTTATTTACTATGGCCTCCCGTAATACTAAAACGGCACTATAGCGGGCAGCCAACAACTACTGTACAATACCGCTGTCGCAACACGCGTCAACTACTATTAATACTGCTATTTAGTACTGTACTATTAATGGTGTACTACGAGTATGTGAAACATGAGATATGAGATATGATGTCTCCTTCTTCGCTGCCGCGCGCGCGACGACTGACTGATGTTGCTGCTGGTGTGCTTTCGGTTTGTTTTTGGTTTAGTTTGTTTGGGTTTCGTTCGGTTTGGCTTGGCTTGGCTTGGCTTGGCTTGGCTTGGCTTGGCTTGGCTTGGTTTGGTTTGGTTGGGTTTGCTTTTGGTTTTTTTGGTTTGGCCTGGTTTGGTGTTCAGTTTTTGGTTTGGTTTGTTCTTTTTCTGTTTGGTTTGGTTTGGTTTGGTTTGGTTTGGTTTGACCAGGTTTGATTTGGTTTGATTTTGGTTTGGTTTTGTGTTTGGTTTGGTTTGATTAGCCTGGTTTGATTTTTTTTATTCTGGTTTATCATGTTTTCGTTGTCGAGGTGTATATCCTGCATGACGCCATATAGAACCCGTAGTACGCGCGATCGAAGTATCACTGTTGCGCGGGACCATACTGTGGTAATCAGGACCGAATATGCTTATTATAGTAAAACTTCTGGAATATATAGGTTTTTGTGTGTATGATGGGTCCTGACTGCTATATCCCACCGTAACATAGCTTGCGAAGAGGAGTTTCGTCACGATCCCTTCCGTTCTTCCGGGCGCTCGCGCTGCTCGTGGACGGGTGACAACACTATAGGAGGCATAGCTCGCTACGTCTGGATCCCCAAAAGGTTAAGCTTATACCTCCCACTTGCTCATCGTACTTCACCATAAAACAAAATCCAACCTTCCTCCTCAATGGGTGGGTGGGTACCCTCGCAGGTACCTCTCGGCGTTGAAGTTCATGCTGGACCCGAACACCAAGTCCATTTTTGAGACGGAGAAGATCAACCCGACGATCGTGAACAAGAGAAAGAGGACGGCATTGATGCTGTGCTTCACCAGCCCGCACTTCACCATGGTCGCGAAGGAGTACGGGCTACAGCTCGACCCGGAGACGGGGCTTGGCGTGCCTCGTCCAAAGCGTCCGGAGACGGCCGAGGTATGGTCGGTAATCTAGAAGTCGGACGCTCGCGTGAGATACACGTATACCAATGACGAACGCTACGTACGATAGGGAGGGTCAGAACGTATTTTTTAATGGGGTCTCCTCGCTCAATACGCTTGAGGGGCTCTATACTAATAGTGAGTCACCCAAAAACTGACCTCAGAAAAAGTTGGCCTTCAGAAAAACGAAAGTGCAAAAAAAAACTGACCATGAGAAAAAACGAGAGTGCAGAAAAAGTAACCTTTGGAAGAAACATAAAAGTGCAACACGATGACTTAGAGGTGCACAACGAATAGCACGCACCAGGAAATACACGAACGATGAGGCATGCCTTATTTATTGGATGATTCCTCAGTTCAGGAAGCCTCGGCAGTCCCAGTGACAGTTTGAAAAACATATACAAACCACTCTGGGCGAAATTATAAGAAACGATGGGTCTTCGTTTTTATATATAAATGCTACTTCTATTTCGCCCAGAATGGTGTATTGTATGCCCTATCGCATCATAGCACGCGTCACATATGTGTGACAAGAAAAGGCACAGTAGAAGGTTAACAATCGCCCTGTCTGAGGTATATATTGTTGTGTTTTCTTCACATTAAATCGTCGTTTCTACCCAGCTTCATCAATACACCCAGTGTCCGTCCTGGTTTCTCATCCTAGGACTAGAGAGATATCTGGTACTAATTACGTGGTCACAGATTGTGAGACAGAGAGAGATCGAAAGCAAAGAACAATCGCAAAATTCATGGGTACAGCAAGTGAAATGCCAGGGTATCGGGTACGAGAACAAAACAGCACAAGCGAGACCAAAAAAATAAGAACAAAAAAGACAATAAAATAAAAATAAATTCTGAAATGAAACATTATACAAATGGCATAAGGAGATCAGGAAGGCTGCTAGAAGGAAACCATATGTACTCAAGAAGGACAAATAGCTGCTGCACGGACGAAGTAACACGTGGGAGGGGAAGATACCGGCATAGGGACGGCGGGGAGGGGAAAGGAAGGGAAGCGAAGGGAGAGACAGGGTAAAAAGCAAGAAAGAAGAGAGAAGGGAGAAAGAAAAGGGAAAATCGTGCCGGTGATAGTATATCACAATGCGCGACGAGTAGTAGTAGATCGCGCACATCAACATCACGCCCATTTTTCTCTTGGAGGACTGGCTGCATTCATTCCCGGCTTGATGTTCGTGTTCCCGGTTGCTCTTGTTGGCACGGACTTTGCGCGTACTACTGTGTATACCGGTAGCCATCTGAGTCCTTCTATCGAAGTTGAAACTGCGTTCATGTTCGCGGCGGCACAATGACCATGAAAATGTGCATGCTTATACTGGAGGCGTGCTATTAGAGGTAAAGGTAGAACTGTTTTACCTTATGAGGCAAATTTCCGACTCGCCGGACACCCTAAACCCAATATCGTTGGACCACCATTAGCGTTAGTTTTACAACAGTATTCGCGACATGCTCTTCCGTGGTATAATAAGCAGTTTGAGCTTTTCTCATAATTGGTTTGTTGGGTGAGGTGCTAATAGCACAGAGCTCCTATACTACAATCAAGTGAGAATTAGGTGCCGCCTCTGTAAGGCAAACACGCCCCGCTGATCGGCATCGGGCTTGCTCGTATTGTTGTGCCCATCTGGCCGCGGTGCTCTCGCTCGTTCGATCGGAGTCGTACTTCACTCACCTGGGGGACAGTCGGGCGAATTTTGGGCCAAATATTAGTGACTGGCTAATTTACGACTAAAGTGTGACTATTTGTGACTATTGGTGACCTATTACGGGGGTCCATAGTTAACAGGACATATGGTGTACATAAAAACCTATATATTTGCCTATTTTTACTAACAAAATTTGGTCCCGTTAACTATGGACCCCCGTAATAGTATGTGGTGTTAATATTACGGGGGTCCATAGTTAACGGGACCAAATTTTGTTAGTAAAAATAGGCAAATATATAGGTTTTTAAGTACACCATAGGTCCTATTAACTATGGACCCCCGTAATAGTACGAATACACACCACACCTGAGGATTTACGCAATAGGGCATGCCTTGTCGGTGGAATGCCATTCCTTTGTGTGCGTGGGTTTTCACTATTCTTCGATAAATGTTATCGGTATGGTATGGTATGGTGTGTCATAGTATGGTATGGTATACAGTAGTACGGTATGGTATGTATGGTACGGTATGGTATGGCACGGTATGGTATGGTACGGTTTGGTAAGGTATGGTATGGTTTAATTTTGTCAATGTGTTTCAGGTCTGATGCACCTTTCCGTGGTTTATTCAAGTCATTGGATTCTACTGTAGTTACCCTCTTTCCATGTGAATGGTATACACGATTGGAAATAAGCGTTACGTACACATTTTCAGAAGGCAATCGGAATGATAATAACCGTACTACCCACAGCCATGAGTATTGCTTTTACATCGGATTTTACTATTACGGGGGGTCCATAGTTAATAGGACCTATGATATACATAAAAATCTATATATTTACCTATTGTTACTAACAATATTTGGTCCTATTTACTATGGTCCCCCGTAATAACTAACAACCTACTAGCAGTACTATTAGTATAGAGGTCATTCGAGCGAGGAGCCTCAGGAGCTATTAGCCGCTCGGGCACGCCACCCCCCTATCGTGTCCACAGCACGCATCGACAAAGCGACAAAGCGTCACCGGCGACATAGAGGGGTTCGCAGTACACGTGCCACGAGCGGAAACTACCCGCGCTCCGCAACGCCGCCCCGGTGGCCCTCAAGGCCGCCTTCTAGACATACTACTGAACAATGTGATGCTATTACAGTAATACCGACCCAGTAACCCCCTGTTTCCAGGACATGCTATACTGGTATACCTGGTATACGTGTTGTGTTTCGTGGTTTGACTCTTCTAAAAAAAGAAAGAAAAAGACCTTGAGGCGCATACCTACATACTACGAGGTATCTTCACACCCACATGGCATGTATGTACTATGTACGCTTACGCCTTAAACGCAAAAACCTGAACTCGCTGCACCCGCTGAACGACAAATTAATTATATTTACTGTGTTGAATTTAAACGCGCAGTCGGAGCAGGACTGGGTGAAGCCGGGAAGTCGATCCGACCGAGAGGAGATGGTGCGCATTCTGGTCCAAGACTTGAAGGCCAGCGTCCATGTGCTTGACATGCATCACTATAGGTCGGTGGGAGGCCGGGCCGGCCACAGGCGTTTTAGGACTGACTGCAGTCCCGTTTGGGAGACAATCTAGGAGTCAAGCTCTAAGATTTTTTTTCGCCATGAAACGGGAGTGACTGCAGTGCTAAAAGGGTTAAGACATGAGGAGCAACACACTATTACGGGGGGTCATAGTAAATAGGACCTACGGTACACACAAGAACCTATATATTCACCTTTTTTTACTAACAAAATTTGGTCCTATTGTGATGTGGGAGAGCAGTAAGGGTGGTTCCAAGGGATGATGATCCACAGAATAAGTGTGACGCAGCAGGTGTCTGTGCCTGGGTCAAACTCAGACCTAGTTATTTGTTGGCGTTAAAACTACGATCCCCCGTAATAGGTGTATGCTTAGTGCCGCGGTTCATTTTTGGGGACAATCCACTCTAATTCCAAGTGGTTTGTCTCCAGAACGGGACTGCACTCCTAAAACGGTTGATTAACCCTTGGGGGCTGCGCTCAGGTTGTGCGAATGGAACACTTGGAATCTGGAGTCATATTGCATGTTTGATGTGCCAGTGCGGGACTACTCACCATAAGGTTGTTTGCAAGCGGTATCAGGTACATCTCGTAGATGGCAAAAATACTTCGCACATGCAAGCGGTGGACACACGCTTCTATTGACGTGGACTACTGTAATCGCATCCAAAGTCGCCAAATGAGATGCTGCTGTAGTATATATAGCATGCATGCATACATATACCACTATGGGCGGACTATCATATAAGGGCCCTTTACATGTCAGTATGAGGACTAACCGGTCCTTATATTTCCGACGAGAGAGGTACAGCAGTAGGTTTGTTGGATATGTTGGGTGCATTGGTTGATTTGGTTTCTCTTCGGGGATACTTCGAAGTGATCAACACGTTGAAGCTCTGCGCATTGGCGGCGGAAGGCAAAGGCAATACAAATAGTCATACGAAGAAGAAGAAGAAGAAGAAGCTATTACGGGGGACCATAGTAAATAGGACCTGCGGCACACACAAAAATATATATATATATATATATTCACCTGTTTTTACTCACAATATTTAGTCCTAATTACTATGGTCCCCCGTAATAGCTGTCGCCAGGGACTCGCGCAGGAGGACGTTTGCAGCTGTCGTAAACCTTGTGTGCGCTGGTCGATTTTGAAGACGAGACACTACCCCGCCGCGTGGTCACACCAGAAAACAACTCAAATAACTTCGACGCTGTCATCCATATGCAACAAAGTCCGCCTCACAAGTGTTTCTTGGTTCTTAGTAGGATGCAGCTCACTTTTCATCCGACTCGCCCAACACCTCACGCCGCTTCGCGCTTGGTGCAAGCAGAGTCTACCTGGTCGATGAAAACTCGACGTGCTCCGTCCCGGCATTGTAGGGATGCGAGGGTCTACGGTCACACGACCACAGCCATACATGATAATGAGTATATCGAGTACACCCCTGCTCTGTCTCGAAAGGGACGCGTGGTCAATGGTCCAATGACTAACGCAAGCAACAAATAAGCACGCCCACCCCCCCCCCCCCCCGACACCCCTCCGCTCGTCTCTTTTTCTTTTCTACCGTAGTTTGCTGCACTATGCCGCCATCAGCGGGTGGGAAGGCACCATAGACCTTCTTCTCGACCACGGGGCCGACCCACGTCAGACCTGCATGACGGGGGAGACGGCGTTGCATTTTGCAGTCTCTCTCAGGCACGGCGAGGCCGCCGAGACGTTGTTGAGGCGTTGCAAAGACCTGATCAACGAGGCTGACAAGGTAACAACTTCGAAACTTGAAGGTATTGTCAGAAACAAAAACAAAAAATGAATACGACCCGTGCGATAAGGCAGTACGAATAAATCCAATGACGCATGCTACGATAATAGAGGTAGCCCAACTCCACTAAAGTGTTTTTCCTGCGAGGAAATGATGGGGCTCCTTGACCAAAAATCGTCGCAAGTGTGCCAGCCTTGTTCCCAAAGATGACCGTTTGGTGTACTCGGGCCATGGGATGATTCATTAACCATTTGCACTTTGGTTGTTGCTGAGGTCAGTTTTCGGGTGACTTTACTAACGGTGTGTAGCTTCTCAAGTGAGGAGGCTCAGAACAAAAAAATGGTGCACCTCTCTCTACCTTAAGGCAGCATGCGTCTAATGAGCTAAAACAGTACACGCCCGGAAAAGAGGCACGCACGCAAGGTGATAGGTACCGGTATAAGGTAACGATAACGATAACAGACTTTTTTAAAGAGTCACGTAATAAGGTACCTGTCTCAGCTAACAGTGAAAGCCTAAAAAACGACACATGCGATAAGGTACTGTACTGCTGTGGTTTGAATAGTCTTGGCTAACTGCAGTAATATACTAAATTTGGGGCATGCGCGACAAGGCATTCATTAGTCCAAGGAAACAGCCAAACCCTTTATGCCAGGTAAGTAAGAACCCCGCGTCAAGGTGTTGTAGTCGAACGTAGTAGTAAAGGCCTAAAAATAGGACCCATGCGGTAAGGTAATAGGAATAGTCTTGGGCAACAGTAGTAGACTAAACTAGAGCCACGCGCGATAAAGGCGCTGTTACGGGGGGACCATAGTAAATAGGACCAAATATTGCTAGTAAAAATAGGTAAATATGTAGTTTTTGGTGTGTACCGTAGGTTCTATTTACTGTGGTCCCCCGTAATTGTCTACGGCAACAGTAAAACCCTATCAAGGAAATAAGAGCTACCAGGTACCTGGTACGCGACAAGGTACTATTACGGGGGTCCATAGTTAACGGGACCAAATTTTGTTAGTAAAAATAGATAAATATATAGGTTTTTATGTACACCATAGGTCCTATTAACTATGGACCCCCGTAATAGTCTAAGGCAACCGTAAAATAAGCCTGAATAGGAGAGCCACAGACCCCGCACAGATCGACAAATCGTAAGTATGACCTGCCCCGCTCTCCCCCTCCACATCCATCCCACCGACAATTTTCTCAGGACGGAGACCGGGCTATCCACTTGGCAGTTCAAAACGGTGACCAGGAAATAGTGAAGCTCCTAGTGGACTCAGCCGCGGACATCAACTCGCCCAACTACAGGAGGGTGACGCCCCTCGCAGTGGCCTGTAAGCTCCAGGACTGGCAGATGGTCAATCTCCTCTTGGACAAAAAGGCGGGTTCGCTACGACGGTACACGTACTGCTTTTTCCCACTACGTACCAAATTTCCTAATTCCCAATTTGACGAAAAAAAAAAATGTGCTTCTAAGTATTCATACGTACGTAGACTATACATACGTAGAGCTTCTGTTTGTTAACCAGCACGCAGAGGTCGGTAAAATTGGATAAATCGGAAATGTGGGAGGGGGGGGGGGGGGGGGGGGGGGGGGGGGGGGGGGGGGGGGAAGCATATAAAAACGGTGTGAGGAATGAGCGGGCCTTTTATATGACCGGGCGTTTATTCGGGTGTATGGGATGCTTCATAAGGCACCTGCCGACGCAAATGGAAATGGCACCTGCCCCATCACCAAGACCCACATACCACCCTGGGCGTAAATATATAAGAACCGCTATGTATTCGTATTATTGAATAAAAGCTCCTTATTTTACCGGCCAGGCCAGAGTGGCGTGCGTGACAACACAAGGGAAGACCTACATACCACCCTGGGCGTAAATATATAAGAACCGCTTTGTCTTTCG
The DNA here is from genome assembly GCA_031763025.1 of Macrocystis pyrifera. Lineage (NCBI taxonomy): Eukaryota > Phaeophyceae > Laminariales > Laminariaceae > Macrocystis > Macrocystis pyrifera. Next base: position 1,447,600 of record JASSKH010000047.1, on the reverse strand, counting down.
TGTTAATGAATAATATCTCCTTGTATTCCCGGCCAGAGATCACAGTGGTATGCGTTAGAAGGGACGACCTGCTGTTAAACCCTTTTTGGACCGTAGTCTCGTTTATGGGAACGAAGCACGCTAATTCCAAGTAGTTTGTCCCCGAAACGGGACCGCGGTCCTAACAAGTCCCGAAAGGGTTCATCAACCCCTTTGAGGCTTCCACGCGCGATGCTGCTATTTTCTGAGGCTCCTTCCTCGCTCGTCGTTGGGTAAGGTATCCTCGCAAAGGCAGGGTAAGGTATTTCACCCAGAAACTAGGGCTCAAAGACCAAACGCACACCATGGCCTTAATTCAAGGTAACCCGACAAGTAGTACCGGTAGGTCCGTAAAAACGAAAACGAGTTCAAAAACAAGGAGTGAGACGTGCCACGATAGAGGGGTGATATCACGGGGGTACATAGTTAATAGGACCTACGGTATACATAAAAAACCTATATATTTACCTATTTTTACTGACAATATTTGGTCCTATTTACTATGGACCCCCGCACTACCACTTTTTGCCTTCCAAGGCAAACATTTCAGACCGACCGGGCTCCTCACAACCCAATAGCGACGGAACCCCATCAACCCGTGTTTTTCAGTGTGAATTCGTGGTATGCCTAGGCTTTGGGCTTGCCCAGAAGCAGTTTTTTTAGCTCCTTAAGGTCAGGTGAGGAGCCTCGGAAAAAATGACTACCGCCGTAGCACCGGTCCAGTGCTGGATAGTTCCTACTTAGGAAGAAATATTTTGGCTTTAATGCTACAATGTATACGCGTATATCGTTGAGCGCCTCTCCTTCACAAGGAAAAATTGCCCCAACTTCATCATATAGCTCGATCATAAAGCAGTACAAAAAATCGGCCGCACGAAGCAGTTGACGTGCGTAGGGTGTGCGTCCTACTAATCGCAAAAAAAAAAAAAAAAAAAACCCTGCAATACGTGGAGTCGTACTACGTGAAGAGACGGGGAAAAACTATGGTGACACTTCGAATGCCGCACGCTCTCCCTCTCGTAGACGCTTTGATAGCACCGCACCATGAAAGACCGCACTTACTTGTCGTTTTGCATCTGGGTCCCACACGGGTCACATACGCGACGAAATACCTGGGGTAGGCTGAACACTACTTGTACGTACGGTCATCTCTCCTTGCTGCATGCCGTCAGTGGCCTCGATTTTTGAAACGGATCAATCGACAGCAGTGAGCGGTAGAGTTACTGCTGTGCGTGTTCTTCACATGAAACCGCTCTTTTCAGCCGTCGACACTGAGCACACACCCAGTGTCTGCGCTGGTCCTTCAATCCTAGAGAGAGAGATACGAAGAATATTGAAGCTCTTGGCTGTGAAAAAAAGACTACGGCGCAGAGATACTACAACATTGTTACGCACCGTAGTGAGAAAAGCAGACAATGCAATACCGCCGTGTCATCGTCATCGTATTGAATACGACAGACAATTATTAATAGGTATTACGGGGGACCATAGTAAACAGGACCAAATATTTTTAGTAAAAATACCTAAATATATAGGTTTTTATGTATGCCATAGGTCCTGTTAACTATAGACCCCCGTAATAGCATGTGCGCACAATGGACCTGGTGTACAAACCGGACCACTCCGCGATCAAAGTATTAAGTGATCAACTCGTGCACCGGGTACGCTTGGGTGATGCGTGGGTGGGGCTTGCCATGAGGCGGTGGGTAGAAGAAGTAGAAAGGTATCAATTATTTTAGTGAGGTGAGAGGGGACTCTCGCCCAACTCCCCCGGGACCCTAAAAAGGCATCCAAATATAATATTGTGCAACCCCTCGGGAAAACACTAATCACGCCGCAATCTCCGTAGATATATTACCGTTACAAGAATCACACAATTCAGTACAATCAGATAATCAGACTTTGGTACGAGCAAATCCCACAAGTATCACACGCAAACCTCTTGCAATCTTGCAATGATCAGCTTCGACGAAATCCTCGATCTCAGCAAGGCTGAGGAAAGGTGTCTAGCTTCTTTCATTTTTTATTAACAAAAAATGGGCGCGCGCCCCTCCCTCCCCATCACTTTTCTTGACTGACATTTTGCGAAACCTAAAAATTCGAATTTCATTTTTTTTTTTTTCTCAGATCACCCACGAAGAGGAGGCGTTTTTGCTTTTGAAGGGAGAGGCCATGGAAAAGATCAGATGGCGGCTTAAGAGGGAGGAGCAGGATCGGTTGAAACTCGCTCGAGCCATAGGAGACCAGGAGGCCGACGCCACAAGGCTCAAGGCTCTGAAGGCGTACGGCCAGTGGGTACCGTACGCGGATAAGATGGGAGGAGGCATTTTCTACTACAACAAGGTGTCACACATACGATATATGGTACAACAGCATTATTTGGTAGTGATGGTGCAGTATATGAGCTATACATTCATACAGCAGATGACTCTGTGTTATCAAGCTATCAAGCAGCGACTGGTACAATAGCTGATGCTGACTACTGATGTAATGAGCGACATCTCGAACAAGGACATGCTTCGTATTATTAATAGAGGACTGTTATTACGGGGGACCACAGTACATCGGGCCAAATGTTGTCGGTAAAATCAGCGAAAATGTACGGGTTTTTGTGTGTGCCGTAGGTCCTATTTACTACGATCCCCCGTGTAACGGGTAGTTTTTTGGGTTTTTATTTTTCATTTTCCGGCGGAGCGGACTGGTAAAAATGAAGCTGAAACTCACCACACTTCCGCGTGTCCGTGTGTCAATTTAACCCACTCATAATGGTGAGGATGTACAGCAGTACGAGAGAGCTACACGTATGTATGTATCAGGCGAAACTGTGGTATCGAGCAGCGACTAGACGATGCACACCACACCACCTGTGGTAAATGTGTGCCACTGCACCTACAGCAGTATCGAACGAGTCTGGATTTCACAATTGGGAAAAGGGGGGGAGAGTGCTACAAGGATTACCCTTGGCTGGGTAATCGATCGATTTTTTTTGCCCCTACGCATAGCTGAGTAGGAAACAACTTTCACATTTATTTGGTGTCGCCGGCAGGACACGGGTTCGAATCTTACTTCGAACGTTTTTTTTTATTAGAAACGCTTGCGCATGCGGTCCCTGAACCCATCTATCTATCTCCCTGGTCCCCCAGGTATCGAAACGAAGCGGGTAGGTCAGTCGGCGTGTCAGCGTACTGCCGTATACGGCACCGACGCCAAAGATCCCGCCGTTCAGAGGGGGGGGGGGGGATAGTGTTCCAAGGACTACCCTGGGCCGGGTGGTCAATCGGTATTTTACCCCTACGTGTAGCTTAGTAGGTGGCACCTTCACACATTACTGCAGATTCAAGTGTTAACAGTAAATACCTGCATACCTGGAATAAATTACAGTAGTTCTTATTAATTTTTCCTTTCCAAGGCGCCCCTTCAGCGACTTTTTGCTGTTCAGCACTTCAGCAGCACACACAGAAGGGTGGAAGGTGGCGGCTTGACGGAGACGACACTGTCTGCGCGTAAGCTTATTATACCCCCTGCTCGTGGCCGCACCGTCGAAGCTAGCGTCCCGCCAATTCTTGGCATTTTTTTCCTGAGAGTCAATGCTTGCTCGGCGCTGGATCGAGAAAAATGTGCTGCAAATCGCGATAATCGGGGTCAAGAATCTTCAAGTGGTTCGAGATTCAGCGCAGACGGAAACCTAAGAGCAAACTAATACGTACACAGAGACAAAACGGAAGGGTGAACTTGCACATAGGCACTCTTATACCTAAGAAATTCCCTTCTCTTTCTTGGTGCTTTGTGCAGGTTTCGAGGGAGTCGAGGCGGGAGCCCCCTGAAGACTACGTGAAGGACAAGGAATACGTCATGAAGAGCGCTGCCTTCGGGATGCACTTCTACCACTAAGTCTACCGTAGGTCCCCCTAGGGAAGGAGGGACGCGAAACATTCCTTGACAATATGCTCCACACTGGTTCGTGGCGTATTAATCATGAGCTACCGGTAGAGCATGCATCTGGGGTATATAGACAAATCATTGGAACTGCTCGTGTGCGCAAAATTTTGGGACGACCCTTGTTGTTTCGTTTTTATTATTACAGTATATTCGGTTTGCCATTTGATACTATTAATACTGTGCAGCGCGTATTCCGATCATATACGTACACCATCCACCTCTACAAAAAGGCGTGACTACTACTGCTGTAGAACCCAACGACTTCAAAAATGGAAGGTGCTATCAAATCGGACCTGTGTGAATGCTTGGCAAAATTATACCGACAATGCAGTCCCTCCCTTTTTATGAATTGACTCTATGGCGACTCCTGGTCGACGTTAAAAAAAAAACAAAAAAAAATCTGAAAGGGTGGCTTTTGCTTGTGCCTCACCAATCAAAATCGAACCAAGTGACGAATTCGTCCGAATATGTGTTTCCCCCCACGAAAAAATCAATACTATTATTAGCACCCATTACACACAAAAGATGTTTCGCAGTTACCGGCCCCCACAAGATCCTTGTGATTGGTCGTGTTTTTATTGTTCTTGATCGTATTCCTGGTATATAATTTTGAGACGGTCCTCTTCGCGTTTTATCGTATTCATTAATAGCATTCTTGCCATCCGACAATGCGTGGCATGAGCTTCAACGTTGATCACTCAGAAGCACTCCGAAAGACGAGAAACAGCCCTGTCTATGCACAAAAAAAGTCGAACTCAACTCCCTTCCACGACCTTCAGCTCCGACGGTGTGGATGCACACACGATGTAGTAGAGAGCTCCAGCGCGCTACTGCCGGCAGTCGGTATGATAGATACGAGAAGAATCAAAACACAGGGCAAGAATCACCCAATCGCCAATTTATACGCACACGCATGTATCATACCCCACAACTGTCGGAGCTGGAAGCAACAAGCAAAACCGAAACAGCACGAACGCAGCCAAGAATATATATGAAGGTACATCCATCCATTCATCCGTCAACGCCACACGTACATGGCGCAAACGTGCCGGGCATTAGCTTTTATAAGCCTTGTCAAAAAAATTTCGCGATACCCGCCCATTCATTCATACCAGGTATACCCCAATGTGGCAAACGTGCCGGATACATACAGTAGTTCACAGCTTTTTTGAGCTTCTCCAATTGTTTCGCGTCCATCTATTAATATTCTGTGTTTCGCGTACTGCGGTGAACCACCATTAACTACTTCTAACACAGCTGCAGTATACTTGGCACCGCGTACCTCGGGAATCGGAAGTGTTCGTGCGCCCAAATTTGGGATCCTTGTGAAAATGTCGAACCTCACTCGACCCTTACATCGTCGACGGTGGATTGGTGGATGTAGGGTAGTGGTACTGCGCCACTGCCAGCGCAGTCAGTTACATCTAAACAAACACAAGAGCCAGATGAATCCAGTTCGCCCGCCACACATATGATACCAGGTATACACGTATGTGTACGTGCTCCACACAGCTGGAAGCACAAAGCAAAGAAGAAAAAGAAGAGTACGTACGAAAGCGCCTGTATACGAGGTAATCTACATCCATCTAATGGCAACGTATTCATCCATCGACGCCTATGTCATGGCAACGTGACGGATAGCAGCACTTACGGGTCATTCACATATATGGTGAGGTACAAAACAGCGGGTAGTACCACAAGCCTAGTACTACAGTCAGTAGTAGTAAACCACTTTGTTCGGAAATATAGAGGTCAGGACGTTCATCCTAAAGCCCAAACGCACTCCATTTTTTCCAAACAGAGCGGACTAAAACAGCCTGTATGTATGTACTATTACGGGGGACCATAGTAAATAGGACCTACCGTACACACTAAAAACCATATATTTCGCTATTTTTACCAACAATATTTGGTCCTATTTACTAGGTCCCCCCTTAATACCACAACGAGTTCATCACGAAGTTGCGGCGAAAAACAACGAAACGCCTTCCTCCGTGCGTGACGGCGTGGTGAGAAAAATTGGCATGCTGCTCTGCCGACCGAACGTGGACAGCCGCAGACTCCCCGGTAACAACACGCCTCCAAAGGCTGTGGTATTCCGGCAAGCTACTGTATGAAGAACACCTAGCATAAGCTATACCGCGTTCTTGCAGGAACGCCTGCTATGTGGGCAACACGCCTCGTTAGCCTTGAAAGCCACCAAACGTTTTGAGACTAACTTAAAACACAACATATACGCGGACCTCAGTTACGTCGCGGCGTTCCCCTCCGTGTATAAAGCTACAAGGCCTACTATCGATGACAGGCTACTTGTTGATGACGTAGCTATATCATATTTGTCACACATTGTTACCGCTGTTCTTACAGAAAGACCCGTTACAAGGCCCTTGTACAGGCGGCACGATCAATGCCGCTCTGACCGGAAATATAGTAACCATTTATGCTCTGATATATAGAGAAAGAAGGGCTTATGTTCTCGGTCAGTGGTAGTCCATACGGTAGAGGAGACGCGAGCTACGATAGAGGAAGAAAGCACCTTTTTTTTTTTTTTCAAGCCTCTCCTCGCTTGAGAAGCTCAACACCTCCAACACTTGCCGCAGCCCTATCGTATGGTAGCACCCGAAGCTGACTTTTGAGAAAACGTGTAGGACTACGTACGTATATAACCCGCTAACGAAAAACAATCGCGCAACACAAATAATGGTACACACCCGGTGAAACCTACAGGACGAGGAGGAGCTCCATCAGTCACAAGTATTTCAGCCAAAAAAAGTGTCTATATACGACAGGAACACCGCTATCATGCTTGTAGCGCGCCATCAGGATGATAGATGACCTGTTCACACAACGGCTTTGAAGAGACATGCTCACACCGTAGTCTAGTTAGACCCACTAGTAATAGGCTATATATAGCTAGCTATCCATGTCACCTGCTGATCACAGCGGTTGAGGCTTGTACTCCCCCGTACGTGCGTATCATCACTTGTTTCCGCTTTGACGAACGAAAACCAACTTCCCAAAAGGAGAGAGGCTGGCCGGATTACAGGTTTGCTTTCGTCTGCGCCCACGCGTTCCTGCTTCGTTCGTGTCGAAGGAGACGCCACAAGCTCACACGCTCGTACCGTCGGTCCACAGCACTACGGCCTGCTACAAAGCTCCTCTGCATGCTACCACCTAAACCAGGAAAGGACTACAGGCACGCAACACCAACCAGACTGTTGACCGCAAAAAACAGTAAATCAAAAAGACAGCTTGGGCCACGCGTAGTTGGATTGATTGCAAGGTTACCATTCATGGGAAAGGAGGGTCTGCCACAAGCACCACATCGCGCGATAAAAAAAACGCGATGTGGGAAAATAAACTACCTGCTGCGAACCCAACCGTATGTTCCCGTTCAAGAAGGAAAATATACCAAGTCAAAAATTTAGAGCACATGCTATAGCGTGACATCCGGACGCGTCGCTAAGGGAAAAAGCAAACCGGAAAACAGAACACAACACGCAAAACGCCCGCGGGTGGCACCATGTAGAGGCTTACAAAAAAGCAATCCGCTATCGTTTTCGGCGAAAACTCGGCAAAAACGATGCACACACACACGAAAAAAAAAAAGCGAGAACTACTAGCCGTGGGGGCTCGCCGCGTCAGAACCAACGCACCAAGTGTCGTCACCACGTCACCGCGCCCTGCAAGGAACCACACACCTGCTACAACAGGACACTGCGGTCTGACCCCCCTTGGCTGACCTCCCCCCTATACTGAAAATAGTATATTAAGGACGTAAGACACCTTGACGTGTCAGCTACGCTAGGAGAAAAATCGCGGTTGGACACCTTGACTGGCCTCCCCTTCACACTAAAACTAGTACTAAGGATAAAGACGCCGTGACGTGTCAAATACTCCAGGAGACCCGTGGTTTGACTCCCCTTGACCGACCGACCCCCACACTAAAACTAGTATAATAAGGCCACAAGAGGCCTTGACGCGCCCAAGAATACCAGTTTCCTATTACGGGGGGCCCATAGTAATAGTACCTGGTATTAGAACCCAGGATGGATTCAAAATTATACCAGGTACAGTATACCGTATAATGTACCCCCCTATGTCTACACAGACTACTCAGTTCTGCATATTATTTTCTCCCCGTTATAAAAGAAGAACCAAGATTAGCTCAAACATGTGTCTTGTGTCAATCAGTACCTACGTACCGTTCCCCGAAAAAAAAAAGAGGAGTTTTCCGCACAAGAGCAAAAACACTCGAGACGGCAGTGCACGTACGAACCGAACTTCCGAAACCTGTGACTAAAAACACGCGGCCACAACACAAAAATCGCCCGACATTATTCGGTTCACAGTTTCAAAAATTCGGTTCAAGAGTTCCAACGCGAGCGCGAGGAACACTTTCCTGCGTATATAGAGATGCGCGAGAGCAAAAGCCCTCTCATTAGTAGAGCTCGTAGCTGAACCCGAAGCTGAAGGACATGCTCATGTCGCCTTCGACGTCAGACACGACCTCGAAAGTTCCGGAGCATCCGTAGAGCTCCATGCCCTCGTAGCGGCCCACTCGGATCTGGTACTCGCCGGAGACGGTGTCCTCGGGGATGGTCACGTCGTAGTCGCCCCCTGCGAAAGAAAACGACAAAAAAAACAAACAAAAAAAGCGGAAGAGAGTATAGGAGAGCCCGCCAGCCAGCAGCAGTGTGTTGCATCATTAATAAAAGCCTACGTACGTACGTGGCGCGGTACAACACGCCGGGGGTGCCAGCACAGCAGGCAGGCAACCGCTGAAATGCTGCCGAACAAAAACGCCTGCATGGAGGCTCTCGCGGGGGGAACCTGTAACGTTTGGTGCATGTACATAGGATACCGTATGTACATATACTTGGTACTTCGAAGTATAAAGCACCAAGGGTAGGTCGGCCAACAGCTAGAGCTAAGGGTTGCTTAAAAAAAAAAAGCGAACGAAAACTATCGACATGAACTCGCTGCGATGAAAAACGAGTGACAGTTTCGTGCGTACTTGTTGCTTGTATCACACGTCGTGATATCGAACAAGGGCAGATAAGTGAGAGTTTGCAAACAATATCAAGGGAGAAAACGATGTCACGACCCGAGACAAAACAACGTAACACGTAATACGTCGGCAATATATATATATATATATAATATGTATCGTGGTATATCGCCAAGTTACAAAGGTCGTGTCTCTTGATATTAACGGTTTGATACGAATGGTCACCTCTTACGTACACTGCGTCAAATTTCGTCAAGTATTCAGGTCCGATTGGTACATCTTCTACGTCTGGAGAAATTGGATTGCAAATCTCCTGCTGCATGTGGACAATTGATACCTGGTAGTATGATAGGAAAAAACGCTCGTATGTATACATGGATTGACAGATGGCGAAATGAAATTCAAAACAAAAAATGAAGTGAGGACTCACTCTCTCTACCAACTAACTCACCGGAGTCCCTGCAGCCGATGCTCGGCTTGTCGCAGACGGAGGTCACGTACGTCCCGCAGTCGCCGCTGCCGCCGTCGGCCTTGTAGAGGTCGATGCTGAAGCGGTCAGCCGACGAGCCGAAGCCGTTGTCGTAGTCGAACTGGACATACAAGCATACGGGTATGAATACATGCATTGGCATCGAAAACAGAAAAAGAGAGTTTGAGATTGTAACATAGGTTTTGAGATTGTAACAGAGTGCTACAAAAAGTGCCAGGTAGTTGTATTGTATACACCTCGTATGTGTTTTGCAAAAAATACTACCGGTACAAATTACGTCAGCTGTGAGTTCGACCGATTGATTTACCGTATTCGGCCTGAGAAACCACCCCAGGTGATAAATATTCTGGTTTCGGCCTTTATTTATCACCCCTGGGTGGTATCCTGCCGTGTGGGGTGGTGTGCGTCTTTTTGAGAAGAGGTACGGTAGCATCATAGGTCGAATACGACAGGTAGCCGATTACTAAGAGCTTAGCGTTGCGAACCGCATAATACATCGGCCCACGTGGTGATAAATATTCTGGTTCCAGCCTTTATTTATCACCCGGGGTGGTATCCTGCGGTGGGGTAGGGGGGGGGGGTGTACTCATCGTCATGCATGGCCGTAGTTGCATGATCATAGACCCTCGCATCCCCACAATGCCGGAACGGAGCACGTCGGGTTTTCACCGACCGGGCAGACATTGCTTGCACCAAGCGCGAAGCGCCGTGAGAGGTGTTGGGCGAGTCGCATGAAGGGTGAGCTGCATCCTACCAAGAACCGCTCTAGAGGCGGGGTTTTCTTGCATATGGATGACAGCATCGATGTGTTGGTTTAATTTCTGGTGTGGCCACTTCCAGAGACTGCGGTGGGGGGTGCTGGAAACAGTCTAGAGAAGGGCTGGCACTACAGGCCAAATACGGCAGATATTACGGGGGTCCATAGTTAATAGTACCCCGTATGGTATACATAAAAACCTACCAGTATATATTTACCTATTTTCAATAGCAATTTTTGGTCCTATTTACTATGGTCCCCCGTGATAGTCCCTCTTAGTATATGCTGCGGTCCCGTTTTGGGGACAAACCACTCTAATTCTAAGCAACTACGGGGGACCATAGTAAATAGGACCAAATTTTGTTCGTAACAATAGGTCAATATATAGGTTTTTGTCTGTACCGTAGGTCCTATTTGCTATGGTTTGTCCCGAAAACGGGACCACTGCTGTATTAATAGTTTGCCCTACTAATACAAAGGGCTGAGAGCTCTGCAAGACTGCGCGATACACCGGCCGCGAGTGTCACGCGTTCACCACGATAGCGCCTCTGACCGCACAAGTACAATAACCATTCGGACTCGGGTGTCAAGAGTATCAAACGGTGACTTATCTCCACGGCCAGGATGGTATCAGCTACTCGGCGCCATCAAGCATGGACCCGCCGGAGTTTTCGCAGACGAAGGAAATTCGACAGCATTTAACGATCGAAGCAACAGCTCACACGTTATTTCTTTCCAAGCGCGAGAGACATGCCAAAAGCGGTATCATGGAAAAGTTTATTACCGCGGTAGGTTGCTATCAGTACAGACAATAGGAGCTCTTGTCTACTACGGGGGACGATAGTAAATAAGACCCACGGTGTACACACAACCCTATATATTTGCCTATGTTTACTAGCAATATTTGGTGCTATTTATTATGGTCCCCCGTAATAATAATTTATATTTTCACCCAAAACTCGCCAAAGATGGAAACGACAACAAATCCGGGCCGGGGATCACGAACAAAACAAAAACGGAGCCGCTCTCGTCACCCATGTTGGAACTAAAAAACAAACTAGTAATACGTGGCGGGTTCGGATTTTCGTCAGAAATTAAGTAAAAAATGTTTTTTTCGCAATTTTAATTGATTTGATTTGATTTCAGTATACCCCTCCCTTGACTGGAACTCGAAAAGAAAACGGTGGGGGGTGTTGATTAATTCTTTTTTTCGTGTACTCTCGAGCAACCCGATGGATCAATTCAGTCCAATGCAATGGGCTATTAACAGTCTTGAGACAACCAGAGCGAAAAACGAAAAATCACTACGTACGTGAAAGTGCTACGTACACAAGTCAGGTTATTGGATGTTTGTATACTGAAGTACATACACATTTCTCGTTTCGTTTTCCTGGATGTCGTACACTTACTCTCAGCCGTGCACCCGGTAAATGTATGCTCGTGCTGCATGTATGTATGCCTGGTATTTCAATAGTATTCTTCGTTCTTCGTTTCGTCGTCTTGTTTATCAATAGTGATCCATCCGCTCTCACGCTGCACATTCTCGGATCGCAAACGAAGAAAAAAAAAAAAAACCCCGCGATGTACGTACTCGGGAGTGCAAATATGTTGGGTATTACAATATCACGTGGGACCACAGTACTCAAGACCCAACATTTCACACAAAAATCTATAAATTCCAGTATTTTTGAGAGGCATACGTCATATTCCATTATTTTTGAGAGGCAGATATAGTGCTGAATACGATGTTCCCTCGTAATAGTCGCCAATTTGAGGAGCCCCCCCCCCCCCCCCCCCCCCCCCCCCCCCCCCCCCCCCCCCTCGCCTCGCCTCGCCCCCTCCCCCCCGCCGTCAGTCAGAATTTTCTGGGCATTTTCTGGGCCAAACACAAACGTACCCCTCCTATCGCACTGTGGAGGCATCGCTCGGAAGAGGGCCTTACCATTAATAGAGTTAATGCTCCGGCCAGGAGTGAAAAAAAAAAAGTTTTTTTTTTTTATATGAATGCACATCACAATCCAAACGGAGGTCATATACCGTAAAATAGTAAAGAGATTTTGAGTGCGCACACGGGGAGGGGAGCGATTGTTTTTCCAGGCGCTCAATTTTTCTCTCGACAAGGACGATAAGGATGCTGTATAAAGTCGAACCTTTTTATTTTTTTCGGAAGGAAGGCAGGCTCTCCGCCAGACCCTTTCCGAAAACGCCTTGTCAGGGTACTGGCAACCTTAACCTTCCCTTAGTCCTGGACAAATCAAGCGCTGAACAAAAAACGATGGTACCCCTTCCTGTGCCAAGCCAACCCTCTTTACGGTATACCCTCGGCCCGATTGGTATACCCGGTACTTGAGCATAAATTTAATTAGTGTAACCCCTTTGATTACTGCGCTAGCTATACACGCACCTTAATTAACATTCATGACTAAAATTCGAAGTGATTTATGTGTCCACAGCGGGACTGCATGCATGCAGTCCTTCAAAAGGCCTGAAGGGGATTATAATTAACTACGTTCGTGTGCGTGCGTGCTCACCTCGACCGTGTAGTCGCCGCCGGCGAAGGCCATGTCACCATCCTGAGGAGTTAGCACCTCCAGGTGGGGTCCGTCCGGGTCGCCCACCGCGGGAGCCTCGTCGGACGCCACGAGGATGAACTCGGCGGAGCAGTCCACCAGAGACTCGTCGGCGACGTCCATGACGCGAACCTTGTACCCGGTCCCGGACACGCCTCCGAAGGGCTCCGGCATGACCACGTCGAAGTTGCCCATGATGTCATTGCAGCCGCTCTCGTCGGTGCAGAGGGCGGTCACCCAGTCGCCGCAGTCGTTCTGTCGAAAAATTTCAGAAAGATTTATTAAGACAAAGGCAAAAACGAACAATAAGCAAACACAGAAGACAAGGCAGCATCGAGACAAGCTTCACGTGTAGACTAGAACCCCCTCGAGATTTGAACCGCACCGATTTTTTTTTTCGGGAGATGCGAACTCACTTGTTTGGAATTGGACTTGGCATGTTATTGGCAGTACTGCTGTCTGTACTTGTAGTGCGAGCGAGGGGCGCGTTCTACGATAGAGGTAGCACATTTCCGCTATTTTTGTTCTGAATGACGGGGCTCCTTAACCCAAAACCGTCGGAATGCTGATCTTATTTCGATTGTTTTTGTATACTTGAGCCATGAGATTATTCATCGGGATGTGCAATCACATTTTTGCCAAAGTCAGTGTTCGGGCGAGGTGTGGAGCTCCTTGAAGTCAAGTGAGGAGCCTCAGAAAATTTAGGGAGAGCCTCCTACAGTATGATACCGTAGAACGCCTCCAGGGTTGGAAAAGGAAAAACGCGCCGGCGGAAACTGCATTCTTTTGGAACCGCTATAACGCGCCGGAAACTGCGTTCTTTTGGACGACAATACACAAAAATACCACAAAACGTATCAAAAGCGCAACTGTTGATAGTAGTACTACTGAACAGTACTACTTGTATTAATATATACTCGTACTGCAGTAGACACGATCAAGACCAAGACCTGCTGCAAAGATTGACGCCCTCTTGGAGGGCGCTTTTTTTTTCGTGGCGGGAAGAAACGGTTGGAATTAAAGTAAACAGGCGTGCGTTTTTTGGCAGTATGTACGTATCAGCAGCAAAAAGGCAAACAGAGAAGAAATTCGTGCCGAGTATTGGCTGCAGTGTGACCGACTTGGAACAGAAAAAACACGAAAATTGTCAAGAGCTTAACCTGGGGTAAACGAAAAAAAAAAAAAAGAAAACGGAGACACACCCGCCACCAAATGAAAACAAACTGCATACCTGGTATTATATAGCGGGTGGGGATTTCTGCCCGAAATCAAGTAAAACAGGTTTTTGTTCATTTTTTGTTTTTCAAGATTTCAGTATCCCCCCCCCCGGGTTCAATTTTTTTTTTGTGAGGTGTCGATATATATATATATATATGTTCGTATAGCATAATTACATCGGAGTGTGTCTTACGCTTACGGTTTTGTAGTGATTCCTTCATTTTCTGTTTCTTCGCGCCATTTTTTTTGGCGTTGAAACACGCTGGACATGGGACCCCAAAGCCACGGCGGTAGCGGCACGAGTTTTTCGGCTCAATACTTTCCGAGCGGTTGCGCTTCTTAACCCTCTTAGGACGGTTACAGAAGCGTCGATAAAACGTGACGGTTACAGAAACGGCGATAAAACGTGACGGGGACTGAAACAGCGATAAAACGTGACGGTTACAGGAACGGCGATAAAACGTGACGGTTACAGAAACGGCGATAAAACGTGACGGGAACAGAAACGGCGACCGCTGTGATTGGTGATCAGGGGAAAGATAGTAGTCGGCTTCCGAGACACAATGGTTGATACAAGTCGTACGGGCACGGGCGCACGGGCGCTAGCTACATGCTCCCCGCTCGGTACTGCGGGGATATCACCATTTTTTTTTTTCATCATTATTTCGGTCGCTATCATACCTCGGGAATCCCTGAGAGGGGTTTTCAGTGAGTCAACTACAGTACGTAGGGGTTAAGTGTCACACATTCACACATTCACTACTATAGTATGCACTCGAGCATTCGTAGTAGGACCATGCATATACTTAGGTAGTGCATGGAAATGTTGGTCGGATTACAAGAAGAAACTTCCTCGGAGTCATGTTGCCGGTGACATATTGAGCCCCTCCTCATGTGAGAAGAGAGAGAGCTCAAAAAACGGAAAGGCACGCCACCTCTACAGCAGAAGGCATCTGCTCACTGCTGTCCGATGGCAAAACATATAAATAAGAGTTAACAATAGCATGTAGTGCTCGTAGGTACGATCAGGTTCTACTGCATCAACTGGAGTCGACACGTCAGCGCATGATAGGGTCGTTTCGGACGAACGAAAAAAACGTCACGATCCGTCTCACAAGATACGTACCTCCGCGGTGCTCGAGACCTTCAAACAATCGTAACAATGGATTTTTCACCAGAAGATGCCTCCCTCCCTCCCCATACGACGACGCCAACGAGCAGCACTGCCCCGTTTTCTCGCGCGAAAACCATACCATACCGCTGAATGTGCCGAGTTCATCTGCTGACAGCGCAACAAACTTACAAGAAAGAATACCAGGTACGTGGTACGTCAACGTGAGGGGAATACATGCCACCTTATGTCTAGGTATAGGCATTCGGCGTGACACAACGTTGTACAACTAATAGGTACGTCATTTCATGCATAGCAGCTGCCTGGCAAGGGAAATACCGGGGCAAATGCCCATACACCGAATTTTCTCCTCGAGTTTCGAGTACAGTAGTAGATACCTGGCATTGATAGATACTGCTGCACCCTCGGTAAATGATCTGGCAAGTAATCCTTCATTAATCCATCCTTGCTCGAAACGTCGTCCGTACGTACGTGTCATGCACTGCCGCCCCATGTGGCCTTGTTAAAACAACTTGGGTCAACATCGAACGCTTGTGTGTGGTGCTCACCACATGCGATAAATCACAACGACAAAATATATAACATATTGTGGCCCGTGACTGCGCGACACGCCACGCACGTCGAGCACGAGCGTAGTCCAAACTGTTCGTTTTCACGACTTAATAAAAAGTTCTGGTGGTGGTATGATGTGTGCGTGTGCTGTCGTTCACAACAGGCCGCGCCGTCCATACCATACAAGTACTCCCAACGGTACATTGCTGCTGTTGCTGTATTTGCATCAAACCGTTCTCTGCCCCCAACGGCGTCAGCATACACAAGTGTTTCGTCTTTATCCTTCATCCTTCTTATTACGGGGGGGCATAGCAAATTAAACAGGACCAAATACTGCCGTTGGTAAAAAAAAAAAAAATGCAATAATATATAGGATTTTGTGTGCACCGTACGTCCTATGTATTAACGATGGTCCCCCGTAATAGAGAGACATAATTATTAATGTGGTCACACACTGTCTGCTGTTGTGAGATAAGAGAAAATAAAAAATGATCGCAATTGAAGCAAAGGTAAGCACAAATAATGTGCCAACGTACCGCGTACGAGAACACAACAAATAAGACAACCAAGGAAATAAGAACTATTAAAACACAACCAACCTTATTTGGATACTTCGAGTATACGAGTATTAATAGCACATACTTTGGTTATGGACTGGCGCATAACTTATTAATAGTTATGATATTTACATGATATATATACATATATGAGACCGGCGTCCCCGGTGGCTTGGTAGGTGGTCCGCGAGCCTATCAAGATCAATTTCGTGAGTTCGAGTCTCACCGAGTGCATGCTCGTAGGGACTTTTTCTTGCATAAAATTGATTAGCGGAAAGCGCGAGAGCGTGAGTTAGCTGTACATTCGATGAAAGTCGACGAGCAGTGGGAATGCTGAACCCTATGCGCGATAAAAACTAAAGGCACGTACCGGGGGGGAGAAGGGACGACACCTGTGACCACGGCTTGTCCAGAAGATCGTCGAGGGTAAAACCTCCTACGAATGGGCTGGAAAGTAAAAGTGATGAAAAAAAAAAAAAAAAAAAGACACAACGACGACGACTACTATTCCGGGGGTCCATAGTTAATAGGACCTATGTTGTACATAAAAACCTATATATTTAGGTATTTTTACGAACAAAATTTGGTCGCGTTAACTATGGACCCCCGTAAATACCACCGACACTTGCTGTGTCAACCATCCAGCAACGCACACAAGCTGACGACAGCAGTTGAGTTAGAAATATAACTACTGCTGCTGTGGCCAGTGTTAAAAGGATTACCCTGGGCTGGGCAATCGATCGGTCTTTTACCCCTATCACCGTAGCTCAGTAGGTAACACCTTCACACCAAGGTCTATCACACTACACTATTACTATTATTATTATTATTATTGTTATTCAGAGTTTTAAAAGTGCAGTATTGCTCTGGGCTGGGTAATCAATCGATCTTCTTTACCCATCAGTAGGTTATACTTTCACTCTAAGGTCTAGTTGCTATGGCACTATTATTACGATTATTATTGTTAGTATTACTGCTGTGGTAGTATTATTTTCATGGGCTTCGTACCGTAAATGACTATGTTTTGGTCGTGACACCTTGACCATAAATTCCAATATTCCAATATTCTGCCTGTGCCGACGGCGGAAGATTTCAGCGCAGCACTCGCCTCACGTGTCTCTCACACCACACCACGCCACATCACATTCGAAATTGGAAATGTTTCTTCGTATTTTTTTGCGATTGACATCATTAATCTATGAATCTATTATTGATAGCAGCGCCGCTTGTGAGGGGAAACCGTCCATGACCTCAGTCGTTCGTTCGTTTTCAAACACTTTTTTTTTTCTTGTTGTGTTTGGTGGGGGGGTTTTTTTCCGCTTCTCGGTTCTTCTTCTTGTGCCAAGCCAAGCAGCGACCTCGAGCCATACCGCTCACAATGATCAACCTTTAGAACGGTGTACACGACGCACATTTTTTGCGTTCGGAGGATTTTTTTTATCTTATCTGGAATAATGGTGCATATACTGATACCAGGTATATTATAACCAAAATACTTGGAAGCATAGATACATGCACGCGGCTGGTGCAGTTTCGACGAAATTTTCGATCTCACACAATCTCACAAAATCTCACAGCTCGCAGCTTCTAATTTTTGTAATATCAATGGCATTACTTGGAACAAAATATCATACCGGTACTTGGAAGTCTATGTCCTACAGCACTCTTGGTACTGCAGTGAAAAATGCTGCCAGGGTATAGAGTACCGAGTACATATGCATACAATATACAGGTCCTATTTACTATGGTCCCCCGTAATAGGGGCTATCCATGTGCTTACATAACCATATATCTGGTACTTGGGTCATGTGGTATTATATCACGGGTCGAATAAGATACATGTCGGACGGACCGTACACTTCGGATGGCGCGCATGCCCACGGCATACACGAAGTGTTTATGTTTTGATACTTGAAACACACATTCAACTCTAAATTCTAAGTATAATAGTTTTCCCCGTGAAAACGTGGGGTGAAGTTCTAAAAATATCTGACAATCTTGAAAATCTACATTATATAATATAATAGATAATGGTGGTACTCATAACTCATAACCTGCTGCTGCTGCTGGTGGTGCTGAAAAGTATATCGAGAAGCATGTATTACCGGTATGATACCTTAATTCAACGCGATTCAGGGAGAACGGCACAAACACAACAGCAGCGGTACGAGTATTACGGGGGGGCATAGTAAATAGGACCAACTATTGTTGGTAAAAACAGCAAAATATATAGGTTTTTGTGTTTACCGTAGGTCCTATTAAATATGGCCCCCCGTAATAGTACCCCTCTGTAACGTACCGCTCTGGCCGGAAATTTAAGGATCGTTTACACTTTGATATGAAGACCAAGCGGTCCTTGTAACTCCGCCCAGAGTGTTAAAGGAGGGTGGGTTATTGCCATTGGGCGGGAGGTGCAAGGAGGAAGGAGTCTTCGACAAAGTCAAAGGCAAAGTGCTACCTACGTGTATGTGTTGGCCCAAAGCGACAGAAAAGAGACTTACTACTATTAATACTACTGCTATTAATACTACAGTAGTACAGTACTACTACTACTACTACTACTACTACTACTACTATTACTACTACTACTACTACTTCTAATACTACTACCACTACTACTACTGCTGCTGTAGTACTGCGGTATTAGAGAATGTTCTACTTACGTTAAGAGCGTTTAGTTCGTATGGCAGGGGCACGGTTTTTCTTTTTTTCGCGCTTTTTTTTTCTCTCAGCAACGGTCGTAACGACACTAAAAGTCGAACAGTATGAGGTTTTCGGAAGGCTTTCTCACTCGCCCTCTCGACCAGAACTTCCCGAAAAAAAAAAAATGATTCGGTAGGTCTACTGGCAAACTTCCCGTCGTCCCGGCGGTGTCCCGGAAAAAATCGAGACACTGAAAAACGATCACAACCCTGTGCCAAGTCAACTCTCTTACCGGTATGTCGGGCTGGAACACGTACATACGATGCACTCCGTCGGAGGGCAAAATATAATTTAGCAAAGAAACAGATTATGACCGCGCCCAAAACTACGCACCCCCGTCGAATCGCCGCATCACCCGAGCGTGATACGCACCGACAGTTACAAATATCCTGCTACGCACGCGCGAGTTCCTATCAGTACGTAGCGACAGCTCTACCGTACGTATAAATATGTAACACGCAAGATAAGACACACCCTCCCACACCCTCCCGGACGATTTTTGCCAAACACAAGCTGTTTCGCTTGTCGACGACAACCCGGGAGGGGGGGGGGGCAATGAACGAATGCTAACAAACGCCGCGAGCGACGCGTTCGTATGTCTTGTCTACGGGAAAGTTCTCGGCGAGATGTATGTTTCGTTCCTAAAGCCTTCTTTATGGTTGTGTGCGCTCGCTGCCCTGATTTTTTGAGACAACCGGCTCTTCGCACTTTGCTTTCGAAGTTGGGCTTTCTGACGGTGTGTTCTCTCATCACCCGTGTAATACGGCGGAACTACTTATTATTACGGGGGACCATGGTAAATAGGACCTAGGGTATACACAAAAACCTGTATAGTTCCCTATTTTTTACTAACAATATTTGGTCCTTTTTACTATGGTCCCCCGTAACAATCAAGTATCAATATCCATTATTGATAATTAGTATCGATACGATCTACTATTGATAAATAATACTACAAACATTAAAAATATATCAAAATCAAACCACGTATTCTCATCACCTCCGTGCACGAGGAGCCACAGTAGAAGAGGTCAATCTCGTATCGGCTGTTGCCGACGGAGCCTGTCCATTCCACGGCAAAGGTTCTGCCACAAAAGACAAAGACGACAAAGACGACACACGGGGCACGGGGGAATCCATCGGGTGATATTGGATAGTTAAAACACCCGCACGATTCGGTTGAGACTGGCAGGCGAAACTTTTATACGACGAGCAACGAAAACAAGAGATAACAAAAAAGAGAGAGAGAGAGAGAAGAAGAAGAAGGAAGAGTTCCGCGGTGAGTGTTGCTGTACAATACGAACTTCAAGCGAATGTGACTTTCTAAGCTTCTTAATAGTTTCTAATTTTGACGGTGCTAAACCAAAATATCTCCGTACGATTATATCCCCTTTCTTGTTCTTGAGGCGTCCGCTGTCTACTAAAAAAAACGATGGCAGCAGAAGATTAATTTTGGCCATTTCGGGTTGGTTTCTATCAGGTGTACGCTTTCCACTATTACGGGAGACCATAGTTAATAGGACTTATGGTATACATAAAAACCTATATATTTTACTTATTTTTACTAACAATACTTGGTCCTATTAACTATGGCCCGCCGTAATAACTTAAACGAACAAATTGGTGACAGTTGCACACAATATCCTGCTGCCCGAGTTCCTAGCGACAGCTTATAAACTTCGCACAAGTGCGAATATACTCAAAAGTACCATCTTTAGTTAATACCAGCAATAAATACAGCAGTGCCCCCGCCGCAAGAAGCGCCTATCAATATGACATACCCTGAGCAGTAAGGCGGAGTCCTTACTATGACACCCAACCTTGGGCGTCAGCTATGCTACGTACACGTACGGGTACATGCAGTTTATTAGTGTACACAGCGCCCGCCGCTAAGCGCGATTTCTCAATCATTGTTTCCTACGTAGTTAGCGTTCCCGAAACAGCGAACATCAGCTTCTTAAGAGTTTCTGAACTGAGGTACATATATATATATACATACCAGGTATGAGCGAACAGTAATATTTCTTGTTTGTCGGCCCATCCTCTCTCACCACATTCTGAGGTGTGTGCCCGGCTGGGAGCCTAATTGGTCGCCAACCTGGCGCCTCGCTCAACCCCCTTGACAAACCAACGCATACAGCACTACTACTGCTGTACCTACCGCTCATACTATAGCTGTATAACAGCTGTACCCGTGTCTGCTGTATGTACCTACTATTAATACTTATATAACTATACCTACTACAGCACCTCCCGTACCAGTGCTCTGCTCACGCTGCACGTTCACTTATTGGAGACACTCCTACTCTCTCTGCCCGAAAAAAAAAAAAAAAAAAATGAAAGGTTTGTCTGGAGTGTTGTATTGTTCCTGGTACTATGCTCCGGCATATACGAACACCGGTCGTAGAATACCAACAATCTGACTTGCTGAAGTAAAACAGGATGAGTTTTTTTTTTCAAGGCGTAAAACCTTCCAAGAGGGCGCGGTGCATTGCCTCAGGCGTAAAAAAAAAACGAGGTCGCATTGTATGCTGCATACTATTAATATTAACACCAGTTATACCAGTGGTCTCATCTCTCACCTGTCGGCCACAACCGTCAGCCCTTCCGAGGGAGACGTCACCTCCAGCGAGTTGACTGCCGTGCCGAGCATCCCCATCATCGCCAGAGCCATGAAAGCAGCGGTGCGAGCCATCGTATAATCGGAAAGGAGAAAAGGGCGCGAGATGTCTTGAGTGTATGTGTGTACGATGTTCGCTGAAGACTACGTGTAGTACTTACTATTGTAGTCGTAAGGGGCTCGTGGTCCGTCTGTGACGTGAGAGTTTGGTGGTTGTGGGGTTTGGGGCTCGGGGTTGGGGGGGGGGGGGGGGGGGCCCTGCGGTACGTTATGTGGCACGCTACCTAACGGAATTGCGGAACTACCGTTCGTACTCCACCACCAACTTTGTTATAGGTTATATATACCAAGTATTTAATTGTATATGTTTAGACTAGGTACAGGATGACGTATTTTACGATTCTTCCGTACACCTGGTACTGCGTATGTATGAGACGATGTTGATGCGGACATTCCAACCAAACGCCAAACCCTTCTTGTATCCTCTGGAAGATTCCAGTGGGATTCTTTTAAATTCGCGACAAGGGTTGTGGGCTGTGCGCTACTGCTGTTGCCTGTTGTACATTCGGAAACTACTATTAATATTAATATTAATGTTAATATTAACTGCTGTGTTTATACTCATACTACGATGGTTGGCGCCGTGGAAAACAGGAATTAATGTTCATACGGCAGCGGTACGGGCACACAGCTGACAGATCACCATGTTAATATTTCGTGTTGTCTTATTTTTATTATAAAATTACGATTACAGGGGGCCATAGTAAATAGGACCAAATACTGTTCGTGAAAATACGTAAATATATGCGTGTTTGTATGTACCGTAGGTCCTATTAACTGTGGTCCCCCGTAATACGCACTACTACTATGTCCCAAAATATAAAGTCCTTTAGTAGACTAAAGTTCATCAAAACTGCTGTGTATTTAGGCGACTTGACAAACCCAGCGCGGAACCCAACTCAGACCGTGACTTGTACAATCGCAATGTGACGCAAAAAAAGGAATACTCTAAGAAAGAAAGGCGACAAGGCGACACAAAAGCGCCGCGCTTGCCTTGTGGGCTGATTGATTGGCGAGGCCGAAAAAAGGAAAAAATATTTATGGCTCCAAAAACATGCAAATCCTTACGAGTTTGTTTATTATGGTGCTTCCGTCACTATACTCACATAATGATCACACCAAGCTTACAAAGATGAGTTTTAAAGTTTTTTTTTTACCTCATATCCTAGAGTTTTGTAATATTTTCAAATGCCTGGTACAACTATTAATAACTGCAGTACAATATCAAACCAGTTATGGTGCACGCACGATCGAAGTATCACACGCAGCTTGCAACGAAAAAGTAAAGTGCCTGCGAGATTTCTTCCGATCTCTCGCAGCTGAGCTGTACAGCAGTAGTTGTTGTATTTTTTTCAAGCATGTTGTTGTTTGTTGTTGTTGTTTTCTTCACATTAAACCGTTCTTTCTACGTGTCGACATCCAGCACAACCAGTGTCCGTGCCGATTCTTCAAACCTAGAGAGATACAAGTTCTGTGGTCACAAAGCTACGCCACAGAGATACTACGTTGCCACGTATGCAATGCAATGCCATGTCATCATACTGCGTACGACAGGCACGACATACCCATTCCATGACCTAGAGAAACAAAAACGAAACAAAGAGAAAAAACAAAAACAAAACAAAGACAATTCGAAAGAGAAAAGAAACAAAAAAAAGAAACTAAAATCTACCTGGTATATGTATATACTTCAGTATAGCAACAAACCATCGTACCCCCACGTAGGGGACGTGGCAGACACTTGAAAAGAACGAGCTGGAAAAAAAAGAAAAAGAAGAAAACACCCCTAGTCGTCAACAGAGTAAGACTAAGAACCAAGGTAAAAATAACAGAGTCAAACCAAACAAAGCACAAGGCATGCTCCAGGTAGCGGCAGCAGTTTATGGTACGAGTAGCACAGCCAGGGTCTCCCTGCTGGCCCGCCTGGTACCTTGCTACACTGTCTGCCACCATCGTCCAGCGTTCGTCAACTATGCCCGGCCCCTCGGCGTCAGACAGTACGAAACAAGCAGAGCAGGCTCGTCATCCACCCACGCCACACGACTCCTTCAATAAGGCTTATCAATCGGAGAAAGGAAGAGAAATGAAAATTACATAGGGTCACCGCAAAGAAGACAATAAAATGAAGTAAAAATAAACAAAAACAACAGGAAGACAAACGAAGACCACGTTCGAACCAGCTGCACCAGTTGGTGGTACGAGTAGTATAGGCATGTTCTACTTCTTAGTCTGCCCGGTACCTGGCTACCCTATCTGCCATCTCCTTCCTACTTTCGTCCACTGCAGTTTCCCTGCTACTCCTCTTCCCCCCCCCCCCCTCTCCCGCATTCCCTTGGTCGGGTTTTCTGCTACTCCTCTTGTTGCCCCTCCTCCCCCCATTCCCTTGGACACCACCCACGGCGGATGCGCGGCGCTGCCTGCTCAGCTCAGCCTCAGCCTCGTGCCACCTCACCATGAACCGTTCGGCTGCTTCCAGGATCCCCCGGTACACTTCCCCGCCTTTTTTGCAGCAGTGGGCCACAGTGCGGTCTCAACTCCAAACACCAAGGGAGCAAGTTCCGTTGACCCTTCGGTGGCGCGGAACTCCCTAAGGTCTTCGACTACGCATCTATGCCAAGTCTTAACCTGTCCGCCAGGTCTCGGGTTCTCCCCACCAGCAATCGTCCCGAACATCACCCGGCTGGGTAATCGATCCTTGCTTTGCCGTGCCACCCCCCCCGCGAAGAAGAGACGCCGTTTGCGGATGGTCGTTTCGATGCTCTCGCAACGTGTCATCTTGAGGGCCTTCGCGTACGAGAGGGTGGCATGGTCAGTACGAAGTCGGCGTTGGAAGCCAATGACTCGCAACAGGACTTGGTGGTGAGACGTTCGAAGCTTGGCAAAGTGTTCCGCTCTGAGGGTCCACGTCACACACCCCGTAGAGCAGGGTCTCAATCACCTCGGCCTTCAGCATTCGGACTTTCAGGCTAAGGGGGGCGGTCGT
Source organism: Macrocystis pyrifera (assembly GCA_031763025.1). Lineage (NCBI taxonomy): Eukaryota > Phaeophyceae > Laminariales > Laminariaceae > Macrocystis > Macrocystis pyrifera. The sequence goes on along the minus strand of JASSKH010000047.1, from coordinate 1,422,990 downwards.
CCTATCATACAGCTCCGGGCCGAACCGTTTGAGGCATGCTCGCATGAGACGGATCCGTCGGTCGATTTCGAGCGAGAGGTCAGCATTTTCATGGATAACGCCGCCTAGGTACAAGAACTGGGCCGTCTGCTTATACCTCTGGCCTGCTGCTTCGATAACAAGCGGTGGTGCGAGGGTTTTCTGGTCTGGCGTATGTAGAAGCATAGTCTCTGTCTTCTTTTCCGACACCGTAAGGCCTGCTGCTTCGAAGACAGTCACGATGACTGTCATCATTTTCGCGAGCCCTTCAGTCGACTTCGAGACAATCCCTGCGTCATCGGCGTACAACATGCCCCATACAGCCCTTCGCACGCACGCCAACGGCTCCTGCTCCTCCGTCCCGACTACTCCAGCATCACTAAGTTGGACCAAATCCCTTACGATTGCTTCGTCATGGCTAAAGCGTACTAGTACGACGTGCAACGCAGCAGCGAAAAATACGTTGAACAGTAACGGTGACAGCACACAGCCTTGCCGCAGCCCATGCGTGACATCAAACCATTCCGAGTGCTCGCCGTCATCCGTACGCACGCGAGCCCGCATGCCATCGTGGAAATTACGGATAATTCTCAGCATCTTGGTTGGTACGCCAAAACGTGTGAGTACTTCCCATAACAGCTCTCGGTCGACAGAGTCGTACCCTTTCTGCAGATCGATGAAGCACAAGTACAGGGGGATTTTCCTCTGTCTTCCAAGCTCTTGTAACCGGCGCACGACGAACAACATATCAATCGTTGATCGTGCGGGGCGGAAGCCGCACTGTTCCTCCGGGAGTAATTCCTCGGTCTCGCAGTAGTTGCTGAGGCGCGACGCGACGATTTTCACCAAGACTTTGCCTGCGTGGGCAACCAGCGAAATCCCTCTGTAGTTGTTGCAATCAGTTCGGTCCTTCTTTTTGTGAAGGACCTTGATGATCACGTCTTTCCATTGCTGGGGGACTTCTCCTGTTACCCAAACATTGACAAGGATGTTGTGAAAGCACTGGGCGAATGCGGGGTGGTCGATTTTCAGGAGTTCGGCCGGGAGACCATCTGGCCCGACAGCTTTCCAGTTTGACATCCCCTTAAGTGCTTCCGTCATCTCGTCCATGGATGGTTCATCTCCGAGCGACAGTTTAAGCGGTCGTGGTGGCAAGAGGTCGATGATCGTGGAATCGAGTTTAAGCGATTTCGTGTTCAAAAGTTTGTGGTAAAACCTCCCCCACCGTTCACGAATTCGCACCTTATCCCGCAACAGCGTGCCATCCTCGTCCCTAATGAACTGTTCGCTTCTCGCTTTAGTCCCTTCCAATCCTACCGTACTCTTAAGGTGCTTGTAAAAGCCTCTCTGGTCGTTGTTCGCTAGTAGTCGTTCGGTTTCAGCGAGGTACGCTTCGAAGTACGCATGCAGTCCTGCGGCAATCACCTTCTGCAGGTTCGCACACGCAGATCTCAGTATAGAGACACGGTGGGATTCTGACCTTCGTTGCACTTTTCTGAAATTTAAATACTACCACTACTGCTGTACTATTAATACTATCAGTTCTGAGTTCTATATATCAGTACTGCTACTACTGCTTTTAATACGTACTATTACTATGTACTATTCATACATTAACTATTAATATAATACCTAGTATACTGCACTGTTTGAATACTGCTGCTGCTATCACTACTATTTACGGGGGACCGTAGTTAATATGACCGAATATCGTTAGTAAAGATAGGGAAATGTATAGGGTTTTGTGGGTACCGTAGGTCCTATTTACTATGGTCCCCTGTAATAAAGTACTATTAATACTACACTTCTGGTACTTGTACTACTTCTACCACTTCTACTATTAATACTACGAACGTAATACACTGCTACTACGACGATTGCTGCTGGATTATGATCAAAGAGTTCCAACTACACTGCACCCTCCTTGGTCAAGCGGTAAGAATATGAGTACTGCACAGCAGTTGGTTGTACGTACGTGTCAGCAAGTTGTGGTGTCAGACTGAACAGCAAAACACCCATCAGAAACAATTACTAACACTCGTCGTACGAGAAATAAATATAAATAAATGGAGCAGTGTTTCGTATCACACATATTTCCTGCAGAGTGCAGAACGCTCTACAATATTAATACGTCGTAAAAATGGAGTACGGTACACAGCAATAACAGCAGTATCATTTGCTTCGTATTTTGTTGTAATACCTGTAAGTACGAGGGTATTATGTTGCATTTCGTGTTCCGTCCCATCTCAATTAACGAATTTTATCACTACGAGTATTACTATCATAATGTGGTCAAATTGTACAAACCTCTACCTCCTCGCTCCTTCACATTGTGTGATCATGCATGGCTTGTGGCTTGTGACCGTCACCTGGTAGGTACCACGTCACTTGCCCACAGAGGAACTCGTATCTCTCAATCCTACATGTATGTATAGACCAGTGCAGGAATAGAATATACTGCTGCACTGCTGGTACATATATACGTACGCTTTTTTTTTTCCTTCTACCCTTCGGGTACGTTTTATTATCTCTTTTTTTGTTTTTATTGTGTACTTCCTTTGCTTTTCCTTTTCTTTCTTATTATTATAGTTTTTTTTTTTTCCCTTTCCATCACTTCTTCCTTTTTCTGTCCCTGGGGGAAGGGGGGGACGATGGTACGAGTGAGTACTTGTTGTTGTATACAGCAGTGAGCAGCGGCGGTATGAACACCACTCACTAGATATTATCGAAGAGAGTACCTGGGAAGAAATAGACGACAGACCACAAGCCAAGGCGTTCCAAGTTGCGCTCGGCACCCGTCCATGCCGTGCCGCTGTCCATGCCGTGCTGCTGTCCCACTTGCTTCTTCTATTCTTCTGTGTTTGGATTATTTTGTTGCTGTGCTTGCTTATTTTTGCCTTGCTTTTGTTTCTCTCAATAATTTTCTGCGCGCTTGTCTTGCATTGAAGCATTCCGTCCTTACTGCTGGTAGATAGCTGATGTGAGGCCAGGGCGATGTCATAACACTGCTGCTGCTGCTGCTGCTGCTGCTGCTGCTGCTGTTGCTGTCGCCACGGAATCGCGCATTAGGAGGTTATTTTGAGTAACTGTCGCCAACTTGTGTGCGTTGGTTGCTTCCTTGATTTGGAAATTTGGAGAATCCTCTAAACAGATACGAGTCTCGGTCGGCGATCGCACAATCTCGCTCGGTCGTAGAACCAGCTTCAGCCAGCTCGGAAGGGGTCCCGACTTTGAAAGCATGGCTTCCTCACGGGCAGTCATCGCGTAAACAAGTGACGCCTTAGAAACATCCCCCGCTAGGATCGAAAGGTACATCCAAAAGCAAGCGAGGAAAAAGCCTGTGTTGTGTTTTTGACCCGAGTACCTGGTACATATTCAATGCCAGGTATTATATGTATCTATGTATGAAATACACCTTTTTCGCGGAACACAAAACTTTTCTCTTCTGGCTGCCGGTCTTCTCTCGCGCTCTCAGCTGCGTGGCATGCGGGGGGGGGGGGTGTACGCCACGGCGCTAATGCGAGCCCCGGCCGAGCTCCGTGGCGCGTGCTCTGGTCCTTCAAAGTCACGGAATCTGGCAAGTAACCAGCAGGTGCGTGGAAGCCCCATGTGCCCTGCATGCATGTGTGACAACACTGCAGCAGTGCAGCGACCGTGCTACAACTGTTGTCTTCAGAGTGCTGTCTGATGCTGCTGCTGTGTAGTATAACCACTATCACACCGTAAGCTTTCGACTTTGTGGCACCCATGATACAGCAGCAGCAGCCGCTTCGAGGAATTATTTTCGCGACAGCCACGAAATGTGCTGGTGCATGTGTGTGCGCACCATTATGAATGAACAACAAGCTGAACGATTCCACTTTACACTTCCTCGGGATTTCAAAAGCACCAGCGCAGTACAGCAGCAGCGGTACGATTACAACACCAGCGAACTTCACATAGGCTCATACATACCTGCTACCTGGTGTATATCATGGGTGTTCACTGTTCACCCTCATCAACTTGCGACACCCTAGGGATTTCAAGGCAGCCACATCCAGAAGGGGAACCTTGTATATGTATGTATGGCTTGCACGTACCACGCAAATTGTAGTATGGTATACGAGCGCATGACTTTGTATAGCAGAGATGTCGATGAAGGGGTCGAATATCTCGAGCACACCAGAGAGTGTTTTGGATGTCTTGGCATATCCAAGCTACAATCATCATTCTCGCGGCATCCATGTCACAGGGCCATAGCGTGATCGAATCCCCAACGTGGCAGCCTTGCCCCGGGAGCAAAAGCAGGGGACACCAATAGTCGCAGAATACTACTGCTGGATGTATTAATACTTGGTGCAGCAGTATTTTCTTTGGCTGGCCGTTTGGTGGAAACCCTCGATTCATTGGGTCATTAGGTCGGGGTGGGGTCAGGCCGGCTAAACATATACCGGCAGGTACTGTACGTTCAGTTGGGAGGGCTCAGGTCTGGGTGGGATCAGGGTGCCAAGCGGGAGTAGGTTGGTATGTAGTACGTGGAGGCATGCAGAGTATATTGTGTACACCAGGTGTGCAAGTAGGGCTCGTCGCAAAAAAAAAAACAGACGAGGCCTAATTGCACATCCGCTGTGCAAATGGTAATCTGCATACCTCCACCCTGGTCTCGCTTGGCACCCTGATCAAAGCACTGATCACCGGTATATGCTTCGGATTAGGGTCAGGGTTAGGGTTCGGGTCGTAGGGAGGGTCGGCTTTAGGCGCTCGGCGTATATCCCTGGCACCCTGATCCCACCCCGACCTAGAATTTACCATAATCGAGGGTTTCCACCAAATGAACAAAAAAACAAATTGCATAAAAAGCAGCATACACTAAAGGTGTGCTGTGCAGAGTGCAGAGTGCAATTTGGATACACGGTGTGCGAATAGGGCCCGCCGCAAAAAAAGGTGTTGCCTTCTATAATTCCATGGCTTTTGACAATAGGAGACAGCGGGCGTCACGTAAGTAAGTACCAGGTACGGCACAAGGGCGAAATGTAGCAATCCGATATCACTTCAGACAGCAGTCACCACGTACTGCTGCTCGTATTATATTACTCGATTACAATGTTGGCCCGCCAACAAGAAACACATGATCTGAGCAAGCTTTCTATTCTTGTGACGGCATCCTTGTTTGACCTTGAGCATATACTATTATATATCTACCAGCAGGATTGAGTGTAGCGCTCGCGCTGAGCACATTTTGTCATGGAATTCATGGTATCCCCGTTCCCCCCTCTATTGTCGAGGAGGCGTGTTTCTTATGAAACGCGCCAAGCAAATAATTAAAACAACCCCCCAGCCCCCTGCTCCCAGGACCCTCTGAGAGTCAGGAACGTGGGAATCATCAAGATAAGACATCAAACTCTGTGAGTAACTGCACGCGACTCGTAGCTCGACCTGCATTACAGGGTAGTGGGGCCAGCCCCATACGATACGAACTGCCCCTTCGGTTGTACTATCAAAATTTCATCAAACTTTCTTACACGTACGTAATGTCCGCCAAAGGGTGAGCGTTTTGTTTTTATTATTACAGGGGTCCATAGTTAACGGGACCAAATTTTGTTAGTAAAAATAGGAAAATATATAGGTTTTTATGTGCACCATAGGTCCTGTTAACTATGGACCCCCGTAATAGCGTCAACCTACATCTTCAGTTTTTCCTGAAATTTCGGCATTTCTTTAAATTCATCGAGGATTGAATCTTGCCGAGTACGTGCCTCAGTTGGCTCGGAAATAATCGTCCACCCTCGCAGAACCGTCACTAGAGCAGCTGCGCTCTTTAGGCTGGCTCATATTTGTGGGCCTATGCTGCTGAACCACTCTGGGCGTAAATACAAGGAGCGTTTGAAGACTATTCTCAAGACGAAGCGGTCCTTATACTTTCGTCCAGAGAGGTACTTGGTACTGCTTGAGTGTTGTTGTAGGTACTTGGTACGCCTTGAGTGCTGTTGTATAAAACCCTGTTCTTCCGCTTTGCATCATACACAAGCATACCATAGCTGCTGCTATTAATACATACCTGGTACAAATCAGGACCTGCTTCGACAGTATGCCAGGGTATGTATACTCGTAGTACCATCGGATACCCAATGACACTGCTTTTTTTTTTTCTTTTTTTTTCTATCACTTCCACTTCGTAGGAGGTTTTACCCTCGGCGGCCTTCTTCTGGACAAGCCGTGGTCACAGGTGTCGTCCGTTCTCCCCCCCCTTGCACACACAAAGGCAGCAAATTCCTACGAGTACATATTACCCGAGTGTTTCGCACTGACCTGCTGACGTCCAAGGTTGCCAGCGGAATTCGGGACGAAGACGCCACAGCAGCAGTTAGCAAATTGCGGAAAGAAAGCCTCACCGGTGCGAGTACGAAACGGCCATCCCTCCAACTTGAACGCGAGCTCTCTCTGAAGGCTGAACAATCGCTAGTTTCTCGCATCCCGAGCACCCCGTTCACCGCCATCACTGCGGTGGATACATCTACACCATCCATCATGGGTGCAGTCTTCGTCTCACACCTGGTCTGCTGGTGTCACAGATCAAGCAACCCTGGGGTGGTGCCGGGGTCCGGGTACGTACGAGTACATGGCACATCACACCCCGCTCTCGCCGGCTACCGCAGCAAGTGCAGAACCTTCAGATTTTCGGCACCGTCAAAACCAACCAATCGTAGATCTTTTCATTCGGTTATTATTTGTTTGCACCAATCAAATCAGCCGCACCCCGCAGCCTGCGGCTAAATTACAACAACAACATAGCAAACGAAGCAAACTTCGGAGGTAGCCTGCGCCGGAAAGCTGGCAAGAGGGGGTACGGCGGTGAGCTGTTATCATGCCTGGCTTTTGGTAGTACCTCCACATGGCGTCACATTGGCATCTCCTTGGGCAATAACCCGACAAATGGAAATGGCGCAATGGCATTTTTTTATCTATTATTGATACCATCGCGTGGAAAAGTTCTCCTGCCTGCCGAACACCCAGCGGCAGCGCTTCTAGCTGTCGTCGTTCGTCTACACTGTGTACTACTGTTGATTGCTGTGGTAGCTACGCCGCCAGGGCGGCCATCAGACCTATCAGTAAAAAACAAGCATCACGGAGATAACGACCAGGTAGGGATGCTGTTTCGGCCCAAAGAACAACTCAGGGTTGTATCATAACTATCTTACGTTTATCCTTTTCTAAAAATTACTTGATTATAATAAGCACCTGCCTCGCGCTCAGCGAGTCTACCACGATTTTCTGTCGCTTCTACGATCTTTGCTTTCTTCGCATTCTTTGGTTTCTGTGCGTGCTTGCTTATCGTGTCACAGTTGTTTTCCCGGAAAAAGAAGAAAAAAATCTCGGAAAAAGAAAAAGTCGATTTTATTTTTTTCAGCGGTTTGGCAGGCTCTCTTTCGCTTTTTTTCACCGACTCGTTGAAATTTCTTTCGCGCTTTCAGTTCTTTTTTTCTTTTTTCTTCTTTCCTTTCGTGTGCGTGCGTGTACTCGGGGCACGGCACCGCGGGCGAGCCAGGCACCGTCGCGTGTGTCAGCGGATGCTGGCGGATAGAGGGGGTGTTGCAAGGAGCGCGGTCGCCGTTTTCATGGCTAGGCGTCGAGACACGAGGGAAGCATGAATTGGGCTCTGACTGGCCTCCATCTGAAAAATTAGATTGAGTAGGTACGAGTCCATAAGGGTCGTTCGCGATTGCAAGGTAAGATTCAAGCGGTGCTTATTTTTGCGCACCAAGCTGAAGTTCACCGAGAGACGTACGCAGTCTGAGCACCAACATTGTCGAGCTGGTGAACGAGGGTCACGGTGAGCACCGGGCTTCACGCGGGGCGGGCGACGGGGCTCACTGTGGCAGGGAGGGAGAAAAGCTTTACCCGGACCGAATCGGTGGCGAGGTGGTCGCGAGACGGGAGGGCGGCGTTCGAGGCTGAGAGAGAAACTCTGCTGTTCGATTTTTTCTTTTTTGACTGGTGTAAGGTGTTCCAATCAGGCAGGAAATTATGACATGAGAGGGGACGGGGATTTTTTGTTAGTTCCGAAATTTTCGGTTTCATTTTCATCGTTTTTGCGGTGCTGCTGCTGTGCCGTGCTGTGCTTTCTCTTTCGTACACACCAGGTACATAAAGCATATCAAAAGAAGAATGTAATGAAATGTTGTGGGGAATGGGAATTTGGAAACGACTGGCAGAGAAGTGTATGAGGGATACTACTGATTCACGGAAGGATATTTGGTTTATGTAGGAACTGCATCTACGCTATTTTGTCAGAAGGCAAGCATAATAATAATAATATAAGTACCCTACCTGGGGTATGTACGTACGTACGGCATGTGAGCGAGCGTAGCAGGCGGAACCGCCCGCGACGCGAAGCGTATGTGGCGTCTGAGCTGTTTTCTCCTCAAGCATGGCGGCGGGACTCTTGGCATTATCAAGTCGCCAGTTTGCAACTGTATTCAATCATCGACCTTCTGTCCGCTTCGCATAATTTGATGTACTTTTCCTTCCTGAGCGAGCGTAGCGGGCGGCGTAGGCCGCCCGCGGAGCGAAGCGCCTTGTATGTAAACGTACAGTCAAGAAGAGTACAACCAGGGAGCGGCGAAAGCCATCGTGATGACGTCGGGAGTTGGCATCAGGAAAACGCGACAGACACGAATATCACGATGGTGGCGGTGGCGACAAGGGCTGCATAGTATTGATAGTGCGTATAGACCTTTCCCCCAGCTTCTAACCCTAAATATAGACCCCGACCGCCTGCTGGGAATTTTCTCGGAAGGAAGTTGTCCTGAGGAGTGTCATGTGGTACTACAGGGGCCCCATCAAAACATACAAAAACCTGAAAATTCCCGTACTTTTGCGGCATACTTGTTCCTGAGTACTATGTTCCCCAGTGGTATTAATAGCTACTTTGTCGAAGCTGGACCAAAGTAAACGCCTTCGAGTACTGGTGGCGACCACGGGGACTTTGTCGAAGCTGGGCCAAAGTAAACGCCTTCGAGTACTGGTGGCGACCACGGTAGCGACCTCGGCGATGGTTTCCTAACCAGGGGCAGCAACAGCGGTGCCACAAAACTTAATGAGGCGCGTGCTCCCCAAGTCCCAAGAGCAACTACAGTATTCGGTTCTGGAATTTCACGACTGAGTCGGTTGTGTCATGGTGCCTCATAGAGTAGGACACAGAGCTGTCAATGCTGGCCAGGGTACGTTCTTCTTGGTGAAGTTCTTTGCTGCTTATCTCTTGGAGAGCTTGAGTACGGGAACAGAGTGAGATCGAGAGGCTGAGTATTATCGAGGTACGAGAAAATATGTGGTTTGTTTGTACGGGAGAAGTTGACCAATTATATCGGGTTGTTATGCCCTTGTAGTCCATAGGTGCGGCGTGCTTTGCGCGCTGTGCTGCTGCGGGTTCTATTCTTGCGCCAGAAACACGGTAGGAACGCTCGGATTGTCTTAGTACGGGTAGATGTCAAAGATGCGTTTCGGCAGGTTTCGGTGGACACTGCCGATGCGCCTGTACTTGGGTATGTGGCCGGCGGTCACGTGATTGTGGAGTTGTTAACGTCACTGCTGGTGATATCTCACGCTGGGATCGCGACTTTGTCCTCCGTAACCTGCATTCCGTTCGTCCGGATATTCCATGGCAGGCTCAGGACATGGGAGACGCCGGGAAATCTCTCTGTACCTTCGGTGTTGGCCTCGAGCTTATGCGCAACGCAATTGCGGTCTCGTCTGAACAGACATATCTGGGGCATTTTGGCGCCTGGGTAGACTTCCGGGTACGTTGTGGACTGCCGGTTTTTCTCCAGGACGGTAGTGATGATATGGTCAACGTGTAGAGCTTGTTCGAGTACGTAGCCTACGCGTTTGCCACCAAGAAACTGCCGTCGGCGATCAAATACTTACACAGTATTTCGCGCGGTTTCGAGCGTGCCTCAAGTCATCCCTTATTCCCTAGCGCCTTTGCTGCTCGTTCGCACGCTGATGCGGGAAACGAAGCAACCGTGCGCCGGCCCATTTCATGGGTGAGGTTGCTTGCTGGCGAGGCTCTGATCCCTTCGTGGCGTGTCGGGAGTCGGGTTCTATGGCTTGTTCTGTGTGCATCGTTTTGCTTCCTGATCCGCGCGTCGGAAATGTTCGCGGAAACGAGGTCGCGAAATCACGAGTCGTGTTTCTTGCGGCGGGCCGACGTAGCGTTCATTCGCGGTGATCCCCAGCTAACGGAAGCGCTGTGGTCGACCACGGACCGCGTTGAGGTCCACAGAGTGAGATAGGGAGGGGAAAATCAAACACGAGACTGTCCCCTGAATAATGTATTTTATACGTGTACGATCCATTGAATTGTTTCCGCTACTAGCATGTCACGTGATCTCATACGCGTAGTACGTATATTGTTAGTGTTCTCATACTGGGGTACGTATTGCACCCCCTTATAGCTACGTGATACCATCACAGAAGTTGCGCTCGACGGTGCATGTACTGCATCGCTGCCAGCACACCCATGATACACCCACGCAGAGCCAGATACACAGCATATTTGGTATCGCTAACCGCACCCCACCTCTTTTCGCTGCTAAGAAAAGCTTACCATACCATAACCCGCATCCTGTCCATTAAGTATACGAACGTGTCGTAGTGTTCAATGTGCCAGAAAGCAGCTAAATACTAGATATCAGGTCCGATGCATGGTACAATTGGGGCGCATCAACAGTTTCTGAGACAGACAAAAGCTGTTTTTTTTAAAGAAAAATAGAAATCGCAACACCTCGAGGAACAATCCTGTCTTAGAAAAAATATTTATATTGCAAAACGCAAATGACATTCCAACGACACAAGCCATGCCTTATTGGGTATATCCTCAGTTGAGGAGCCCATCAGCAAAAAATATTTTCCTTGCAAGACAAAAAGTACTAGGTACCCCTATCCCTATTGTAGCATGCGTCTCCTCGATGTAAACCTTAAGCAGGCAAGAAATCTGTCTGCTGCTACAGCGAGATTTCGTGACAATCCCCACGGCATAAGCTGCGACGGGTCGCCCTACTCTTAAAGGCCACAGCAGGTTTAAGTGAAAAACAGGATGGCCTTCAACGGACGCTCGCTGTAGAGCTACATCGCCACAGATTTCCGTTTTTAATCTCGGAAAACACGCTACAAGACTCACGTTGGAGTGTTCCGAGCACCACGGCTCTTTGGCGGTAACCGTGAGGGGTCTCACGTCAAACGCAGTCTCGAAATGGGGGCAGACACATCTCAATATTTTGTTTCTCCCCCTTTGTTCTGCCCTTCTACCCACAAGCTGATATTTTCAACACCAATCATCTTCTGTACTTTCTAGAGCACCAACGAGGTAGCTAAACCACCACCAGCAGTGTTTCGAGCGCCACGGGCCTTTGGCGGTAAGCGTGAGGGGTCTCACGTCAAACATACCCTCAAGATAGGGGCACACATCTCTCACTCCTTTGTTTCTCCCCCTCTTGTGTTCAACACCAATCATCTTCTGCACTTTCTAGAGAGTACCAGCGAAGTAGTTTAATCACTACCAGCGCAAGCCTATGTGCTTCCAGCTCCCAATGTCGTACCAAAACCAGCTACCTTTATACCCATGGTACGGCACTGCTATACGTGGGGGTGCACCGAAATATTCGCGAGGCACCTCGCTCGAGGAGGTCTCTGCATGTCTCACCCAAAACCTGACAAATCACAAAACAAGATGAGCAATGCTATGGCCTGTGCAGGTATACAACGACTAATATTGTACAACAACATGGATGGCCTTCCACAAAGATAGCGGCTATTTAGTTCCTCGACGTCCTCAAAGACCCCCATCATCAGTCAGAAATGTTTTGACCAAAAAAGAGCTAGACCTATATGGTAGCACGGGTCGATGTACGTACAACGTACACACATGTATACCTGGTACCATGTAAATATGGACTATACACCCGGCGTACACATACTCCATACATGCTCCGTGTACATGTAGACTATAGCTAGAATGTATTACCTCTCGACGAGAAATACCCTGCTCGCAACTACTTTCACAGAATGCCGAACAGGAACGCAAATCAGCAGTCAACAGGTAGGGTCAGCTAGCTTGCATGGCGCCTTGACACACCGTCTGGCATCCCATGCCCTGCTCAAAGAGAAGGCCAGACCGGTAGAGAGCCTAAGTTGGCAGGCTTTCGTGGAAAATAAGTAATCGGTAGATACCGCTAGCCGACTAGCTGACTTTATTCGGCAAGTCGGCTGGCGAAGCCAGCTGATGGCGAGTGAACTTGCTGAGCTTAGTCAGAAGCGAACGTACTGAACCGAAGTAGCCCTCCCCGCCGGTAGTGGGGGCCCCGCCCAAAAAACGAAAGAAGGTATCCCGCATTCGATAGCCCTTCCTACACAAGCATGGAAATCCAACAAGTCGGACAGCCGGGACCTCGGGGAAACGGCTATCTATCAGTTCGATTAGCAACTAGTTGGGTGATGCACGTAAAATGCATAAACAAAACCATCCGCAATCGGTGAACGTAAACAACCAGTAAAAAAGCGCACAAGATGAAATATCGTCCCAGAGGGCAGATCGGGCAAGAAGACTGCCGTCGCCTGATAGTGGTATACAAACGGAAGCGCACGCAAGAAAATCGGAATAACGTTAACAAAAAAAAAGAGAAAAGCTTGCTACCCTTAGCTCATTATGCTATACTTACCAGGTACCGTCTACGTGGCGCCACTAAACAAAAAGTGATTGAAATAAAAAACAACGATATGCTGTAGTGGGTGAACGCACCACCGCGCTTTGCATGTAGAGGAGTATTGCACACCCTCAGAAGTGCGATAAAACTTCGACCAATACTACCGCGTCGCCAAAGTGAGAACCTGGCAATGAGTCGTTCCCGCCGCACAAGACTATTTCCCCTTTCGGGGGGGGGGGGGGGTTGCGGTTTGTGACTCTATATTTTCTGACCGGCTGAGCTCGCCCAAATGAAATGAGCGAACACTACCGGTCAGCACGATGCTTTTTACTATTACAGCATATTTGTTTTAGGACCATGTAGCGCATAGGAACGTTGGATTGGTCGTGCGTGAACAAAGCTTCTTCGAAGTAGTCATGTTTCGGGTGACATGTCAAGGTCCTCACTCACAGGGTGAGGAGCTCAGAGAACAAGGCACCATCCCTGAAGGGCACCACCCCTACCGTGGCATTCCTCTCGTCAGAGGACCGTGCTCTACGCAACAGGTTCGATACACGTGCAATACTACACACCTCGGAGAGACAGATCATCTACAGATCATGTACGGATCATCTAAAAATCATCTACAGATCATTCCCACGTGATATTGTAGAAATTTCAGGACAGATAGATCCCTGATTTGTATGATCTACAGCCCATGCTGGTGGGGTGGAGTGGGAGTCGTGTAGTCTACATGGTCTTGCCGCACGTTTTCCCGGGTGCCATGAAAATCCTGCACCAACTTCTCACAAAGGGCTGGGACATGAAGCAGATGATCTATTAATGCTGCAGATCACGATCTGTCCGAAGTGTTCGATATGACAACCATCGGAGAAAAAAATATCGGGACAACCGACCCATCTACCTGCTACATGGCGCAGACTACGGTATCATCCCAAAACAAATAAAGAACGATGTCCCTACGACTCTAGAACTCGTACGAGTGCGAGAACGAGAAGGACTCCTCCATCCAGTCCAAACTGGAAACCACTTCGAAGGTTCCGGAGCAACCGAAAAGCTCGTCATCTCCGAAGAGGCCCACTCGGATCTTGTAGTCGCCGGGGAGGGTGTCCACGGGGATGATGACGTCGTAGTCGCCCTCTGAAAAAGTGGTATGACGAAAAAGTAGGAGCGGAGTTCAGGAGTAGGGAGAGCACACAGGGTGTTACAATCAAGGTCGAGTCGTGGCAGCGCTGCACTATATACAGTACGTGACGTCCGCTGAATCCTCTTTGGAGAGGCCCGTGGTGACACTGTTGCTTGTGCACCGACCAAACAAGCACAGCAATGATGAGCTAATTCCATAGTTAACAGGACCAAATGTTGCTAGTAAAAATACCTAAATATATACCACTCTGACCCGAAATATAAGCACCATTTTGATTGAGCGATTATATGCTAACGGTCGCTATATTTCGGGTCAGAGTGGTAGGTTTTTATGTATGCCATAGGTCCTGTTAACTGTAGACCCCCGTAATAGTGTGATCTCGATCTACTATGAGTAGCAGCGCCTTTTGGGCCCTGCGACAATACATTGTATACTTTGTATATAGACGGTTCCAGTCCGACATATAAAAATCGATTTTTTCTCTATTAATAACAACTGAGCACTACTGCAACACTGCCAGTAAGTCTCTCTTTTGTAATCTTATAAAGCGGGTCTACTGGCATGTGGATGGCATGGTTGGAATGAGCGCTTCACATTGGCAGATTGCGCATGGAAATGCTATTAGTAATAGGAGGAGAAACGACTCCTCATCAGTACGAGTATCACTATTGATAAACCGTGCGCGCGGCGCGTGCCCTATATGCTCTCGTACGACACATTGCTGTCCAGACACACACACCCTGTGCCCCAGCAAGCAGCCTCTGCCTGGGTTGCTTTCTTCGTGTCCGGTCGATGCTGTAGTCGATGCGTGCCATCATACGATAGGGCATGCCTTCCAGCACTTTTTGACCGAAATATGTAATATATACGAGGTATATTTCTATATATACTTCTATAATACATATCTATGTACTACTGCCTTGTATATGTCTTTCTTATTCGTGGGGCTTTTCAACCGAGGAGCTACCGAATAAGGCATCTGCCCAATCAGGCACGCCTTGTTCGTTTTGCAAATAAAAGAATTATTTAGACCCGGGCCTGCTCATAGGCGTAGGGGGTAAGCGTACACATCTTCATAAAATTCCGTTTTTTGGGGGTGGGATACTGCCTGTGTACAAACTGTCGTAGGTGAGGAAAGCAGCCTCAGAACATTTGGTTAAAAAGGTGCACAAGAGCCCCCCTCCCTAGCATGCACGCATCGATCGTCGTTTATTCGGGCACATTTGCTGCCTTTTAGGACAAAACTGCGGTCCCGTTTGGGGAGACCAAACTGCCTATTACGGGGGATCATAGTGAATGGGACCAAATTTTGTTAGTAAAAGTAGGTAAATATATAGGTATTTTGTGTGTACCGCGGGTGCTATTTACTATGGTCCTCCGTAGTATAGTTTGAGTGCTTTGTCCCCAAAATGGGACTGCAGTTATGTCATCGAAGAGCTAAGACCCCAAAACTGTTACCTGGCACGTTTGGAAGAAACAGGCTCGAGAGTATCCATCAGGCTTTATATAACACCTGGTAGTATCTAAAACGCCACTCTGGAAGGTGGTATAAAGACCTTTTAGACTTTAATAACAACACCAAGCAGTCCCTACATTCACGACCACGAGTGGTTATTATTTTTTCGAGGCCGGGTGTGTCCATCCGTCACCACTTTCGGAACATGGTTTCAGAGAAATTTCTGTACGTGAAAGTTTTTTTTTTTTTTTTTTGTGTTTCGTGCAAAATTCGACACACGCACAAAAAAACAAATGTCTCGATCTCCTTGGTTCGGTGGTGTCGCGTACTGTACTAAAATCAGTAGTAAACACAACAAGCAATTCGCTGAAAACATCACCGGCGCGTGGCTGCGTGTCGAGGCGTTTGAGGGGGGGGGAACACAATGATGCCTATCTAAACGTGGACTGATAGCACACAGGTGGCCGAGACCCCCCCCTCCCGGCATTTGTAGGGATGTGAGGGTCTATGGTCATGCATGCGACTACAGCCGTGCATGATATAGAGTACACCCCCCTTTGCACAAGGCGGGCGTAAACAAATCCTCGTGGAGACATTGAACAGCAGTGCAACACACGATTTGGCGCACCGAATTGAGAGCTTGTCGGCATCTTGCGTGGTTTGGTAAATACTATATTGCACGTCTCCATCAACAAGGTTGTGTTTACGCCTACAATATAAAGGGGGGGGGGGGGGGGAAGGGTCCCGGCCACCCGTGTGGCACAGTTCCAAAAGAAGCAAATACACAAGCGATTATCCTCGTGATAAGGGATGCCTTAAGAAAGCCCCCACAAGAAACTGAGCCTAAGCTTTTCGGGAAAAACAAGAAATGATGCATGTAGCGGTAGTTTTTGTAGGGCTTAGATTGGGTAGGCGATTGGTTGGCCTTTTACCAGTAGCCCAACGGACTAAGACCTTAACACATGGCGTCTATCGGCAGGACGCGGGTCGCTGGTCGTGAGATCGAATCTCACGTTCCACCATGAAAATGCTTTTGAAATAAGAAGTGAATTTCTTCATGTCGAGAATCTGATAAAACAATCTTCCTGGGTCCCCAGAGATTTGTCAAGAATCTCGGAGTACAGTAGGCACGGAGGCGTTCTACGATGGGGGTTCACCGTTAATTTTCTGAGGCCCCTCACTTGACCTTAAGGAGCTCCGTACCTCACCCGAAAGCTGATTTCCGCAAAAATCAAATTGTATCCCGATGAGTAGTCCTATGGGCCAAGTACACAAAAACATATTTTTTTCGAAACAAGATTGGCATCATTCCGACGGTTTTGGGTTAAGGAACCCCGTCACTAAGAAAATATTTTAACGGAAATGTGCTACCTCTACCGTAGAACGCGTCCATGTACGACCTCAAACGAAGACCAAGCACCACGCTGTTCCGACGGGGGAGGGGGGTGTTACAAGGCTTAGATTAGGTAGGCGATGGGTTAACCTTTTACCTTTAGCCCAACGGCCTATTACGGGGGACCATGGTAAATAGGACTAAATATTGTTCGCAAAAATAGGTAAATATATAGTTTTTTATTTTGTGTACCGTAGGTCCTGTTTACTATGGTCCTCCGTAATAAGACCTTCGCATAATACCAAAGTGAGTGTGGAACACACCCTTTCTCGAAACAAGAAATCCAGCCTTGATATTGGCCCGGCATCATGCCGCTTTCTTTATTTGAGGGGCCGTACTGCAGCAGGGGGGGGGGGGTGTACTCATAATCATGCATGGCCGTAGTCTATGGTATTATAATATTGATCATAATTCTACTTATTTTTCGTTTTCCATCTGACAATGTTGTAGCGTGAGTGTCAGCAACCAAAAAAACATGATGAAAAAGCAGAAAATCCCAAAGACTATTCGGAATAGCGACACATTCCACTTGAGGCAGAGGTGCACGATTTTTTTTTCTGAGATCTCCATACCTGAGAAGCTCCATGAGTGATTTTGGAAAAAAGTTGAAAGTGCAACCCGATGAGAAATGTCATAGCCTATTAGTAGATGTACGAAAAATAATATCGCAAAAAGAAGAAAATAAAAGCGTTCCGGCGATTTTGGGTTAAGGAGAGTTCGTCATTCGAAAAAATATTTTTCGCCGAAAAATGCTATACCCCTGTTGCTGCACGCGTCTAAGTTTGGGTTTTTCAGGTTGGGGACGAAAAAATGCAGAAGTCGATGGTGCAAACGAGCCGAATGATGTCTGCTATTTTTAACCCCCCTTTAACTCACTTGAGTCCTTGCAGCCGTTCTGCGCTTTGTCGCAGACGGAGGTCACGTACGTCCCGCAGTCACCGCTGCCGCCGTCGGCCTCGTAGAGGTCGATGTCGAAGCGATTCGCCGTAGAACCAGCACCGCTCGTCTGGAAGTCGAACTGCACACACATCATAATCAGATCGTCGCGGCGGCGGGCGCAAAAGCGCAACATAGAGAGGACAGAGGAGGACGGGAGCAGGTGAATTAAATCACACTTGCATGAACAAGGAAGCGCCCCACAGAATGTCTTTACTTGTTTCCCAAACGCAGCCGACGACTGAGCGCAGAACAGCTTGCTACACGCGCTGAGAGCACACGCCGCCGTGGACAGGACACCGTTCTAGCCCGAAGAGGGGGGGCTGCTGCAACAATCAACCACACACCTCTGACAGATCATGATCTATGTATCTACAATGCACAGATCATCTAGTAGTTCTCCACCTGCCCCTGTGAGAGGTTGTGCAGGACCTGACCTGCCCTATAGCGCATATCAATCCCAGGAAACATGTTGCTATAGTAGATCATACAAAGGATACGGTTCCCAGTCGGCAACCTGAGCTAGATCCTACAGATCGGGAATGCGTCTGCCCTGAAAGATGCAGATCGTCAAGTGGGAATCGATTGTCTGTAGATTGTCTGTAGATTATCTGTAGATGATCTGTAGATAATCTGTAGGTGATCTGTGGATAGAGCTGTATGTGGTCTGTAGATTAGATGTATGTGATCTGTAGATAATCTGTAGGTGATCTGTAGATAGAGCTGTATGTGGTCTGTAGATTATCTGCAGACGACCTGCAGATGATCTGTAGGTGGTCTGTAGATAGAGCTGTAGATAATCTGTATGTGATCTGTAGATGATCTGTGAATGATCTGTCCAAGGTGTGAACACTTACGAGTAAGACGGGGCAGCTCTCGCCGTACAGGAACTTCGCGCCGGCGGTGGATACTTCATAGCTGCCGTCAACCAGTGGGCGCTGGTCCAAGGCATAACACATATACTTGAAAAAATCGGAGATTTTCTGTCGAATCTGACGCGGATCTATGTGTCTACTACGTACGGTTTCAGGCTTTCTGTTGTGTCGCTGGCGTCACCCAGCTAAAAAGCAAGGCATGCCCCGTATAGTTCGTAGTTTATAGTTTAGGTAGTTTCACCAAGCTCGAAAGTATGCCATCGTGTCGTATAACATACATGGGGGAGCCACGTAAACTACCAGCTTAGCAACAACTAGCCTTACTGGTGATAACGTAATTTAAAACTAACAAGAATAAGACAACAACCCTCTGGGGAACACAAAGGGGAAAAATTGACGGGAAAAAAGCGACGATTGCAGCGACGGTCAACTAGTGCATGGTTCAAAGGGTGGTACAAATCGGCGTCCGAGTGACACAACGCAAGAAGAAGGAGTCGTACGGCATCACGGCGCGCGACGTGATCCTATTCCCCGTAAACTGGTGGGCGCTCACACTCTGCTGTCCGTCTACTACAAGGTTGATACAGCCAAAATTATCATTGTTTTGGAGGTTGCTTACCACTTCTCCGAGAAAATGGTTGACACACACTGTGGAGGCAATTAGAACTAACCCTAACCCTAGCCCTATAACTCTAAGCCAATCAGAGCAACCCCAGCCCTGACCCTAAGCCAATCAGAACAAACGTAACCCTGACCCTAAGCCAGTCAGAGCAACCCTAACCCTGACCCTAAGCCAATCAGGGCAAATCTCGAATAAACGGTGAGCGCTACTGTTTTTTTTTTTTTAGTCGCTCTCATTAAGGACGCGTGCTACGATAGAGGTACAGCAACACTTTTCGCCTTGTGAGGCAAACATTTCTGACTGATGAGGCCCCCTCTAGGGCAATCGATGTCCCTTAAGGGCGATGTCCCTTGGGCAACGAGAAATTAACCAATGGTACCCAATACCTGTGTAGTCCCATTAATACTCTTACATACATTCCAATACCAATCATTGTACGCCTATTCCGGAGGAACATGCAGTAGTAAAATCAGGACCAAACATGTCTCAGCAAAATACTGGAATATATAGGTTTTTCTATGCCCCCCGTGACACTAATATACCTTGGAATTGCTCTGTCTTGGGTGTTGTTTTTCGTCAGATTTTTGGGGTTGAGGTATTACAGGTCTGTAGAGAAGCTCCTCAAGCGAGGAGAGCTTGAGATTTTTTTTTGATAATCTATCTAGTAACCCCTGCCGTCGCACGAGGTGACGGTGCCACCAGCGCCACCAGTGCCACCAGTGCCACCAGTACCACCAGTACCACCAGTACCACCAGTACCACCAGTACCACCAGTGCCACCAGTGCCACCAGTGCCACCAGTACCACCAGTGCCACCAGTGCCACCAGTGGTCGGCTTAATTTTCCAGGCATATGATGCTCTCACTCTCACCTCGACCGTGTACTCTTCGCCGCTGAACGCCAAATCACCTTCCCTGGGAGAAGTAACTTTCAGGCTCGACTTGCCCGACTCGTCGAGTAAGAGCGCTTTGTGGGACGCCACGAGGATGAACTCGGAGGAGCAGTCCGCCACGTACTCGTTGACGGCGTCCATCACGCGAACCTTGTACCCCCCGGGCCCGTAGGTGGGCTGCGGCATGACGGCATCGAAAGTGCCACCCTCGTCGTCGAGGCAACCGTACTCAGCATGGCACAGGTCTGTCACCCAATCGCCGCAGTCGTCATCCTGCCAGAAAGACGAGACGATAAACACAACAAGAGTAACAAAGCACAAAAGCAAAAAACAAGACGGAAGAAGCATCAACATTGATTGGTTGACTGGCTAAAATTGTTTGATAGTGGCTTCGAGAAAGCCCTAGGCTCTTGAAAACAGGTGGTTTGTGTTGTGATATTCGCAAAGCGGCCAACGCTATATATATATATATATGTACGGCTACGTATAACGTTTATTTTTGTATTTGTATTTTGAAAACGTTAAGATAAGACAACAGAGACGAAAGAAACGAGAAAAACACAGGCAGCACATCGGTCGGCATCGACATCGATAAAATACAAAAATGTAGCATTAAGTCGTCGTGGAAAAAAAAAAAAACGCACGAAGCGACGGACGCTGCTTAGATAGGTAGAGGTACTGCTACTCGCATGACTTTTTTGCTGTCGACAACATTAAACGTGACCCGAGGACTCTGGTTCCAAATTTAACAGCAGTTTTCCTCGAACCAAAGAGTGGTGCTGTCAACATGGTTCCTGCGCAATAAACATTTTCCTGGGTGCTCCACAATCGAGTATTCATATTACGGGGGACCATATTAAATAGGACCTACGGTGGACACAAAAAACTATTTATTTCGATATTTTTACTAACAATATTTGGTCCTATTTACTATGGTCCCCCGTAAATAGTAGCCTTCCAGAAGGGGGAGTGGGATATTGGACATTCGTTGGTTCAGAGTGATTGAAGAATAGACTACTGCTGTTGCGCTATTAGAGGGTGCATACTTGATTCAAGTCAAGTCGGACTATTAGTAGAACATGTATTGTACGATACGTTGTCGGCAGGAAAATTAAACAACACTAATAATACTTGAAGATAAATTATGTACTTTGTGTGTACTAATAGCATACGAAGCACTACATGCAGTAGTAAACCGTGCGTGTTAGCTCCAGCAAGCACACTCGAAGTCTTCTCTGCCAAGTGAAAACAGCAGGGGCCACAAAACGCACGTCCATAGTCCTGTTGACCCGGGCAGCATCCAGGGGAGCCGCTGGCCTATATCTTTGACAAGGAATCACATACAGAATACGCGCGTTCGGTTTATCACAATACTTGTAAAATTCGGTAAAAATGGAATATAGACGAGTCGTATTACGCAGCTGGCAAAGTTGAGTATCAACTATTTAATCAGTCGAACTCACAGCTGACGTATTTCAAAATTTATAAAAACTGCCCCTCTTCAGGCTATTACGGGGGGTCCATAGTTAATAGGACCTATGGTTTACATCAAAACCTATTTACCTATTTTTACTAACAAAATTTGGTCCCGTTAACCATGGACCCCCGTAATCGTCAATATCCACAAAAAAAAATGACGCTGCCACATGTAGAACGGGGGGGCCTGTGAGCTACCAGGTGTTAATGGTTCCCTTCAATTGGTCGACACTCTATTTTGATCTTTTAGTGCTGGCCTGTGTGAGCGGCGTGCTTTCGTGGACGAAATGTACCAGGGTATGTATGATGTATACGAAAATGATAAGCGTAAGGCAGAAGAGAGAGAGAGAGAGAGTAACTGTGAGTACGTGTGAGATCCCTCACATTGAGCGATCGCGTGCTGTGACACGGCAGCGTGCTGTGACACGGCAGCAGAGTGATACCTTTTTTGGCCGAACATGGAAGGATATTTGGTTTATATAGGAACGGCATCTACGCTATTTTGTCAGAAGGCAAGCATGATAATAATATTACGGGGGTCCATAGTTAACGGGACCAAATATTGTTAGTAAAAGTACGTAAATATATAGGTTTTTATGTATACCATATGTCTTATTAACTATGGACCCCCGTAATAATAATATGGTATGTATCGTGTACTGGTAACGCTCTGTCTGGTGGGCGGCAATATGCGGACCGTTTGTACATCATTATCAAGACCAAGCGATCCTCATGTTTACCCCCCTGGGGATGATTTTCTCGGAGCCGATTTTCTCTGTGCAACAGCAAGCAGAGGAGGGATCAAACACAACCAAACTGTTAGTATAGTGTAGTGTGTCTTTTGCGGAGATCTCGTTGAGACCGACCTTTACTTCCATACAGACAGACGCAAGTCGCTCGGTGTTTTCTGCACTCTCCGCGGTATGTGCCTTGAGATAATCGGCCTCGAGATTGTTCGTCCGAGAAGAGGTGTGTGTTATCTTACCACACGGGTATCTTATCACACGGGTTACAAGAGGGGGTGATATCTTACCACACGGGTACTACGTTAGTGGTATCTTGTCACACATAAAAAGCTAACGTATATTAGTAACAACGTGTGAAAAGATAGGGCCGTTATTATCGGAGAGCTTTCAGAGAGCTTTTTTTTCATACTTGTGTGAAATTATTTCCATATTTTTTGTGAAACTATTTCCAAGTACATGTGAAATTTAACAGAGGGCAAGATATCAGGACAAATTTCACAAATTCGGAATTTATTAAAAAAATATGAGGGAAAAAAAAAACTCCGATAATACCGTTCGGTCTTGTACGGTATTTCTAGTGTTATATTATCACACGTGTTATACGCTGTATAGCAGGTATACACCTTGTCCTAATAGTATAGATGCAGCCGGAACAAATCACATCATAATCACATTTCTTTCCAGTTTGTTCAGACCTTTGATCTTACATGAAATGATATGATATGATCTGATCTGATCTGATATGATATGATAGGATAAAATATGACATGATATGATACGATATGATATGGTATGATATGATATGACATGATATGACACGATATGACATGATATGATATTATATTATATGATACGTGATATGACATGATATGATATGATAGGATATGATATGATATGATATGGTATGATACGCTATGATATGGTATGATCTGGTATGATCTGGTATGATATGGTATGATATGATATGATACAATAACTTACTTATGGTACATAGCCACCCCACATCCAACTTCTCGCCAGACTACCACCGAGTAAAAGGCCATTCATTAGCACCTATGGATACCATTTATCGATTATACGATACGGAATGTTCTCCTTATGACTCTCGTCTTGCAAAATAGGCCCAGCTGTGAGCCACCAAGTATTCGCCGATCGATCAATTTCTACCGGAGTAAATAATGAAAATTTGATGGACCATCGTCGACTTTGAGCGAGAAAGCTTCTTCTGTTGTCGTGCGCGTTACATTATACCTTAAGGAGTACCAGGTAAGAGCGTTGAGTTCGCTCGCACAGGGGGTGCGATAGATTTTCAGCGCTCGTCGTTTTCCCCCCCGACAACGGATAATGAGTAAGTGTTATGAGGCTTAGATTGGGTGGGCGATTGGTTAACCTTTTACCTTTAACCCAACGGACTAAGACCCTAGCTAATGGCGACGACGGCAGAACATGGGGAGTTGGTCGTGAGTTCGAATGTCACGCGTCCACCATGAAATCGCTTTTTCAAGAAAAGTGAATTTCCTCATGTCAAC
Organism: Macrocystis pyrifera; assembly: GCA_031763025.1. Taxonomy (NCBI): domain Eukaryota; class Phaeophyceae; order Laminariales; family Laminariaceae; genus Macrocystis; species Macrocystis pyrifera. The sequence continues at coordinate 1,399,220 of JASSKH010000047.1, read as the reverse complement.
AACCTGAAAAAATACTTCTGGATCCCCAGAAATTGGAACCGCGTGTTGGTGTCACTCGTCGACCCGTATATCCGGTCCGTTCCGGGGGGGGAGAGTGTTATGAGGCTTAGATTGGGTAGGCGATTGGTTAACCTTTTACCTTTAGCCCAACGGACTAAGACCCTAACTAATGTTATGAGGCTTAGATTGGGTAGGCAATTGGTTAACCTTTTACCTTTAGCCCAACGGACTAAGACCTTAACAAATGGCGTCGACGGCAGGACATGGGTCGTAGGTCGTGAGTTCGAATCTCACACGTCCACCATGAAATCGCTTTTTCAAGAAAAGTGAATTTCCTCATGTCAAGAATGTGAAAAAATACTCCTGGATCCCCAGAAACTGGAACCGCGTGTTGGTGTCACGCGTCGACCCGTATATCCGGTTCGTTCCAGGACGGGGGGAGTGTTATGAGGCTTAGATTGGGTAGGCAATTGGTTAACCTTTTACCTTTAGCCCAACGGACTAAGACCTTAACATAAAGGTCTAAGGATGCTAAAGTCGAAACATTCTATTTTCGGCAGGCTTTCGACCAGACCTTCCACAAAACGCGTTGTCCGGTATTTGGCAGCCTCCCACCGACTCGTTCGTTCTGGAAAAAAAAATCGAGCCGCTGAAAACCGATCGCCCCCCTTCGCTGTGCGGCCTTAACGCTCTCTACGGTGCATTCCTGACTGAATTTATCTGGATAGACCGCTGGGCTCGTGCAAGGGCGAGGTACAAGAAAGGCGTGCTCGTACCTTCATGGTGCCGGTATATATGCGCCTGCCAAACAATACCGGCACTATATAGCGGCAACCAACCGGCACTAATTCCTCCGCACACTGCCTGCCACAATGGTTAATCCCATCTGTGACAAGTGACAAGCGATCCCACCGGCACTGTTTTATATTTTTTGAAGTACGTCAGCTGTGAATTCGACTGACTAAATAGTTGGTACTCAACTTTGCAAGCTGCGTAACACGTCTCGTCTATGTTTCATTTTTACCGAATTTTACTTTACAAGTACTATGATAAACCGAACGCGCGTATTCTATATGCAATTATTTGTCAAAGATATAGGCCAGCGGCTCCCCTGGATGCTGCCCGGGTCAACAGGACAATTTTAAGTAATCATTCTGCGCACTGATACTATACAACCCGAACAAGGGATAATGATATTATGTTGCACTATTATAGCGAGCAGCCGGCAGTACTCAACCGGCACTATGAAGGGACCACTACGCACTGTATTAATAATTAGTATTACGGGGGTCCATAGTTAATAGGACCAAATTTTGTTAGTAAAAATATAGGTAAATAGATAGTTTTTTTTATGTATACCATAGGTCCTATTAACTGTGGACCCCCGTAATAGCACTTTTTGGCCAATTTATGTTGTGCCTTGTCGTTAACTTTTGCCTGAGTAAGTAAGTATGTATGTAGGATATGGCGCGGAGTTGGCTCATCGGATTGCCCTCAAAATGCAGGCATTGTGGGATGAGGTTGAAGTGTTTGGAGAAACAGAGAGAACTCCTAAAAAATGAGTAGAAGCCCCAGTAAAAACACGAGGAACACCCCTACCAACCACCCGTAGCATGGATGGGTCATATACTAATGAAATACTATTACGGGAGACCATAGTAAATAAGACCAAATACTGTTATTAATATTACGGAGGTACATAGTTAACGTGACCAAATTTTGTTAGTAAAAATAGGAAAATATATAGGTTTTTATGTACACCATAGGTCCTGTTAACTATGGACCCCCGTAATAGTAAAAATAGGTATATATAGAGATTTTTATGTATACCATAGGTCCTATTAACTATGGACCCCCGTAACAGTACTAGTACTGTAGTAGTCAACATGCAGGGCGACAAATGAACAAGGGCAGGCGCAAGAGTAAGGATGGAAAACTGCTGTATCAACACAGAGCACCTGGGGTATATAGACGTGGCGGGGGGGGGGGGTACACACGCCGGGGTCTAAAACCCGCATTGCGTGGCGAAAAGTGAACACCAACGAAAGTAGACGAGCGAAAGTGATAATGGAATATAGAGTAAGCTTGTACCGCTGCATCACACGCCCCCGACCAGAAAAAAAAAAAAGTAGCAGACTAGACAGTAATTAATACCAGGCGAAGGACATCTACGCACGAGTACCGCTCTATAAGGGCGGAAAAATAGCCCCCTTTTAAACATAAAACAAGGCGGTGGCATAAACAGCAAGGAAGCGAGAGCACTACGAACAGGAAAGCGGGCTGGCCGAGATCGAGATTGACACAGGAGGACAAGGGACTGGGAATCGATGCGCTCTACTCTAGATCGCGTGTGGCATCTCCTAATTTTCCTCTTGGTCATATAGTACAAGAGGTCTTCACCCCACCCCAACACCAGCACCCCACCCCAAAACCCGGACGAAACTCAAAGTCGAGACGAACAAATCCCATGGCCGTTTGGGAGGTGCACAACAAGTAACACCGTTAAACACATACGGGATTCGAACGACATTGGGTAAGAAATTCTTCACTTTAAGACCCCCCCCCCGCCCCGCCCCCGCCCCCCCCGTCCCCCCCCCCCCCCCCCCCCCGCGCCAGTCAGTCAGTCCGTCCGTCAGTCAGAAATGTTGGGGTGAAAAAGTGCTCCACGATACGTACCTGTGACGCAGCACGCGTCTGTACTGATGCCACTACAGCACAGCAATAGATAGTGAAGCTACCGTGAAACGCACCCATTCTCAAACAAGAAAAAGTCGTCATCACCATCATCATCCTAATAATATTTTCGTGGGTTGACAGCCACGGCGCTACACATCGTAACACGTACTCGGCCAGGGCAAATGAAATCACCACCGTAGCAACAAGAAAGAAAGGTATTACAGTTTTGGACTGCTGTAGAATGCATAAAGCTAGAGCCGTGCAGGAGAATGAAGAAAACGGGGATCGTTACACGCCCGGTCGGGTCAGCGAACAACCGCATCCGTCTTGATCTCCAGTAGGAGATTGATCTAGCCTGGTTCCAACCAGCACGCACGGCTTAGCTTTTTTTTTTTTTCCCCTGTTTCTCTCGCTATCTATTCGTAGGTGTCCTGTGCTTCACCGCTGCAGCACTATACTGCTGCAATACACCCGAACACGTTCACTCTCGCAGAGCTTCACATTGGCTGTTTCGAGGGTGCGCGCTGGAGACGGTATGAATTGATTGTGACGGCGTGCTTCCAGGTAGATAATATGAAGCACGTAGATACTACTGCGACTACTTGCGTGACCGGAGACCAGTGGTATGAAGTTTTGCTACAATCGACGAACTCGAAAACACATGTTTTGTTACTGTAGTTGTATGCGAAGTACATACATACTACAGGCGCTCACCACCTACCCACTAGCCTGCTGAGTCACGGTGGCTGTGTAGGTAGGCCAGCAGGCAGGGCTATATAACCCACACAGTAGTATCCCTTTGGGAAGAATGCGAATGTGCGATCTTCAGCATGCATCTATGTATGCACTATCTCTCATTGCAGACATGCTCACCTCAACGCAGTTGAGCCCGCAGTGGTAGAGGTCAATATAGTACCGCCTGCCCGGGTCAGTGCCGGTCCACTCCACCGTGTAGACCCTGCTTATCGTTTTACATCAGCATAACAAGGAGTCCGATATACGAGGACGACAACAGTCGATAAGTCGATCGGGGGCGAGACGAAACGCGAGGAGGGGAGCCCGAATCGAAACAAAACATAAAAGAGAAGATGAAAATGAAAATGAAAAAAAAAGAGCTTGATTTGTTCACACTCACTCACACGCAGGCACGCTGGTGGCCGGGACCCGCCCCTTGCACGATGGGTAAAAAGAGTCCTTGTTTGCGGGGGCATTGAACAAACCGCACGAGATGTCGACAATTTATCTCTCAATTCGGTACGCCTAATGGTGTGTCACGTTGTCCAATGCTTCCACAAGGATTTTGCTGACGCCCACATTTGTGCAGTGAGGGGAGGGGGTGGGGGGGGGGGTCGGGGGGGGGGGGGGGGGGGGGGGGGGGGGGGGGGGGGGGGGGGGGGGGGGGGGTCCCGGCCACCTGTACAGCAACGAACGAATGCACTCCGATTCCAGAGATTTGCCGCCGAGAGACTTGACAGAGCAGCAGTAGTGTATAATAGCCGGGAGACTGGCGAGAAGACGAGTCCGAGAGGCCAGTGGTTAGTTGGCGCCTTGCTTATCCCAGACCAGGTACACAGCTGCTGCACCCATCCACATTTTGGGGGGGGCGAGTGTACTTGTCATCTGAGTCGGGGTGCTATTTTGACAGCAGTGCTCAACCCTCTCAAGCCTTTCGGAGGGAGAAAACGGCGGCCCCCACCGCAAAGAACGGCCCCCCACCGCGTGACCGGGGATATACACGAACTAGCTGGTGTCCGAGTCGCTGCCATGCAAGGAAGGAGCCGCACGTGCGACATGCGCGCAACGGAAATGCTATACATCGTACGCCCGTACTGCTGCTGCTGCTGCTGCTGCTACTGCTGCTACTGCTGCTACTGCTGCTGCTACTGCTGCTACCGCTGCTGGGCGACCACCAAGGTTTATCACCGTTTTATTTTTTGTCGCTATACTATGATAATCGAGTCACAAGAGAGGGCAAATGGGAGCAACACAGCAGCAGCAGTATAGCGGTTGACCGAAGAGAGCGCGCCGCAATTGCCTCGGGGGCCTTGCTGCTAGTCAGTCAGCCAGCTGCCACCCTTTCACCCTGTCTCTCGAGACGGGCTTTTGCATCAGAGGGCGGAAGATGAAAAAAAAGTGTCGGATTTAAAAAAAAAAAGAAGACGATTACTACGTACAGCATCGATCGGACACGCGAAGTAAGCAATACTTGGGGAGGGAGGGGAGCGGGGGCGGGTGCGCTGGGTCAGGGAATTATGAAGTTAACGTGCCCCAACCTACAACGCAAGGCAAGGGGGATCTCTTATTTCTGAGTGGTCGACGTTGAAGCTCATGCTGCACATTGTCGGATGGCATACGCAAAACAACAAACAATAATATAATCATCAATGCAAGGGATTTTTGTACTTAAATGATACACACGCGTTCGCCGCGCGCCCACACCATGACAGCATGTGCACTGTTTACCAGGCTGTACTGTTTTTGGGAGCTAAATATATACCGCCGTAAACACACCAGTGGTGTACTTGAATGTGATACCCTTTTTTATCACGAGAATACTACTGCAGCCCAGTCTTTCCCTCGTCGACCCGCGTCGAATTTTTCTACCGGGTGTAATACCTGGTACTATATGTAAACAGGAGTAGTTGCCTGGTATATACTAAAATAAACAATAATAATAGGCACCTGGGTACCAGGTATATATATATAGTTGGTATTCAATAGTAGTGGTTTCACCTGTCAGCCACGACTATCACCTCCGACGAGGGAGAAATGACCTCCAGCGAGCTCACTGCACCAAGCTTCCCGAGCACCACCGCCATAAAAAGAGCGATGAAAGCAGCGCGAGCCATTTCGGGAAGGAGCTGGGCGCAAGAATCACGTGCCGAGAGGAGGCTGGGCTCGAAGCAGGTATATGGCAGGGACGGGGACGGGGACGGGGGGTTCTTTGATCCGTCTGGTGGTGGTGAGACAGTCAATCGGTCGCGAGGGAGAGGGAGGGAGGGAGGGAGGAGAGAGAGAGACAGAGAGAGAGAGAGAGTGAGAGAGGGAGGAGAGAGTACTTCTCCGTGGTTGAGAGGTATGAACGGCCGGTGGTGGCAGGATTGTAGGAGGAGTGGTGATGTGACTGACCGAGGAAGTGCGTGGGGGGTGGGTGTTGGACGCGACTATACAGCACAATGGTTGAGCGAAAATAACGATAATTCACAACTTTATTCGCTGAAAATTCGAACCTCTTTTCTGACCTTGGGTTACAGCTTACAGCACCAGCAGCTTTTTATTATTATGTTGTTGTTGTTGTTTTCTTCACGTTAAAACCGTTCTTGCTATACCCGTCGAAACCCAGCACACAACCAGTGTCCGTGCCGATTCTTCAATCCTAGAGAGATACAAGCTCCGTGGTCACAAAGCTACTCCACAGAGAGATACCACGTTGCCACGTTTGCGATGCAATGCCATGTCATCATACTGCATATTATCCATGAATGTGAATATTACGAGAATATCCGCACCCGTGAGTGTGTGTGTGTGTGTGTGTGTGTTTTTTTTTTTTTTTTGGGGGGGGGGGGGGCGGGACTTGGAATTAGTGTCAGATAATAACCTATATACCAGGTATGCGCAGCAGTGTATAATTGAGAATTTCTCCCACTGAATACTCTTTCGGAGACTTGCTTGTAAGTGTTGTGTGTTCTTCACATGAAATCCTTCTTTCTACCCGTCGACAATTAATAGGTAATAGGTACCTATTATATAGCGCGGAAATATTTTTGCGATGTTGTGATACTAGTGGTATGGTCCTACTACCCTGTCCGGAAATATAGGATCCGTTTGATGCTGATTTCAGACGTCTATTTCCGCCCGCCAGAGTGGTCTGGGATAGTGTGCCTTTACGTCCAGCTAGGGTTTTGAACAAACACCGTCATCATCGATGGATTCCATTATATAGAATATTTTCGGTTCATCATCAGCAGCAGCAGCAGCTTCAGTATCTGGTATCTGGCTCCCATTCGATTGTTAGGTATACACCGTTGACCACTGAGCTATGATGAGTCAGCGCTGACCGATAGCTAGCACGGAGGTTATCATGATGTTGTTTATGGTCTACTTCTAACTCCTAAGAAGAGCACAAGCAAGCCGGGGTTGAAATCTCGAGATCTCCCCTTGGTCGTCGATCGATGTGTTATTCAATCCGACTCCTCCTCCAGCGGACGGACGTATTATATATATACACGTACAGCAGTAGGTAACCGCTTTCGAGGAACACACCTTGTAACGGAACCCCTTACATACACAGCAGTCAGCAAGGTAACGCGGTACCTATCTATGTAATATCATGTATCTCAATTTCTGCCGACACCATTTTTGCCCACTACTGAATGCATGCAAGGGGTCGGTACCGACCCTGATAAGGGATCTCGGTACCTAAATAGGGGACCTCCACTCCCCAACACCTGACACTATGACGGGGGGGCATATTAAACAGGACCTACGGCAGGCACAAAAGCCTTCATATTGACCTATTTTTACCAACAATATTTGGTTCTATTTACTGTATGCTCTCCGGTAATAGGGTCCCTTGGAAGGAGCTAAAGGAGCTACCAGGTACCTGCTGCTGCTTCTGTATCGTAGAAATCGCCGTTTACATGTTGCTATCGCGGAGGACCATAGTAAATAGGACCTACGGTATACACAAAAACCTGTATATTTTCCTATTTTCATTAACAATATTTGGTCCTATTTACTATGGTCCCCCGTAACATGTTGACCCGAAGGTAAAGGTCCATAGCAACTACTTTTCCCGTCCGCGGTTGTCGTTTTTTTCGTTCGTAAAATGGTTGAAATCGTACTACTAATACAGTACTTGTTCAAGACCTTTCATACACCTGGGGCCAGCTTCTACAAAGTGGTTGAAAAATACCTGGTACCGGACTTTCAACTCGAACCCTGACCGAGAGTAAGCGTACATTAACCCTATTAATACTACCGGGGTCCATAGTTAACGGGACCAAATTTTGTTAGTAAAAATACGTAAGTATATAGGTTTTTTATGTATACCATAGGTCCTGTTAACTATGGACCCCTGTAATAGTAAGACTAGCTAACCCTAAGCCAATCAGAGCTACTCAGCCATTGAAAAGCATTAGGCCCTTCGTCTCCTACACAGGGTGTGCCAACTATTTTCTCGATTATACGTGGTAACTCTACGGCCTATATACCCCAAAACCCCGACCGCTTGGAAATTTCTCGGAAGGAGATAGATAAAGGTAATGAAGGAGTAGAGCGCTAGCAATCGACATCAACCATGTTGTCGAAGCTGCTGGGTCAAGCTGGTGTAGACTATTGGTACACTGGTACTACTGGAGGAGTACTTGTGAAATAGTAGATGGCTGTTTACCATTTTGGAGAAAAAAACATGAATACCCGGTATAGAGGTTAATGCCGGAAAACAGGAATGTATCACATCTACAAATACGTGAAATATTGTTCTAATTGTTTTGATTTCTTGCGACGTCACGACCCAATCTGGAACCTACTCTATATCCTCAACCCCGCCCCCTACCCCCTAACCTTACCCCCTAACCCAACCCCTTACCCCCTACCCCTATCCCCTACCCCTACCTATATCCCCTAACCCTACCCCTACCGCCTACCCCCCTATCCCAACCCCTATCCCCTACCCCCTACCTCTACACACCTACCGCTACCCCTACCCCCTACCTCTACCCCTGTCCCCTACTCCTACCGCTACCCCCTACTCCCTATTCCTACCCTTACTGTTCAACCCGACATGCTCCGTCCCGGCATTGTAGGGATGCGAGGGTCTATGGTCATACGACTACGGCCATGCATGAGATCGAGTACATCTCTTCTATCGAGTACACCCCCCCTACCGCTACCTTTACCCCTACCCCCTACCTCCACCCCTACCCCTACACCTATTGATACCGATAACCCCTACCTCTACCCCTACCCCTACCTCTACGCCTACCCCTAACCCTACCCCTACTCCTACTTCCACCCCTACCCCTACCCCTACCCGCTACCCGCTACCCGCTACTCGCTACCCCCTATTCCCTCCCCCTCCCCCTTCCCCTACCCCCTGCCCGTATAGCTACCCTCTGCCCCCTATTTCTACCCCTATCCCTGCAGAACCCACTATTACGGGGGACTATAGTAAACAGGACCAATTATCGTTAGTAAAAAAAGCAAAACATAAAGGATTTAGTGTGTACCGTAGGTCCTGTTTACTATGGTCCCCCGTAATAGCAATTTCATTCGAATCGATGCGTGCTTGTCGGCGGCTGTTAATACTAATAGTTGGCGTTGAAATCAGTCAGTGGATGCCAAGGTCACAGGCGGGTCTGTCTTTCAGCTTGAGGCATTACTGGAACCAAACAAAGCGAATATGAAAAAAGAAACATGAAAAAATTACAACCATATTACTACTCGACTCATTTACTCACCGGTAGGTAGGAACGTACGTACGTACGCACGTCCTTCATCAAAGTAAACCGAGTGCACAGCAGTTAACATTACGTGCTCAAAGATGAGCTGCATGTAAAATGTCAGGACAATACAGCCGTGTACGTATACACCCACGACGTACAACGCGCAAGATAACACACCTCGGGGGATAACGTTTGGATATTCAGGTCAAGAACTATCACCGGGTGTGCTGTTATTCATTTTTTTTTTTTTTCTTTTAATCATCACTTTTGCTTTCCAGCTTAATTGGTACATGTGTCGTCCCCCCCCCCCCCCCCCCCCCCCCCCCCCCCCCCCCCCCCCCCCCCCGGTACGTGCCTTCACTTTTTTATCGCGCATAGGGTTCAGCATTCCCATTGCTCGTCGATTTTCATCGAAAGTTGCTAACTCACGCTCTTGCGCTTTCCGCTGATCACTTCTTATGCAAGAATAAGTCCCTACGTAAGAGTGTGCACTTGGTGAGACTCGAACCCACGAAATTTGTCTTCGAAGGCACGCGTACCACGTACCAAGCCACCGGGTGTGCTGTTTCAGCAGGGTGGGCGGTTGTCTAACGAAACTATCCTGAGTGGCAAGTACCATGCACGGGAGCCCCTCGCAAGCTTACGGGCATGGTGGTCACAGGGGGGGGGGGTAATATCAACGCTTGTCGCCAAGGAGTGTAAGCTCACCCCAGCCAGAGAGCAGGGGGGTGTGTTAAACAAGAGTGAGCGTAGTGTAGTGTAGTGTGTTTCGATCATCGACGAGAGCAACTCTTCGTCACACGTCGTGGTGCCGTCTACGCATTGTGTTGCATCGACTGACCTACCTGGTACCAGGTACCTGGTATCATTTATCGCCTCTGTAACAGTGCTATTTACGGGGGGGGCATAGTAAATAGGACCAAATATATTGATAGTAAAAAGAGGTAAATATATAGGTTTTTGTGTGTACCGTAGGTCCTATTCACTACGGACCCCCGTAATAGTGTCACGAAAATACGAAGGCCTGAAGCCACTACAAAAACCGGACCGAGGCAACAGCGCGACACGGGAACCGAGAACACAGCAGTAGCAGTAGCAGTAGCAGTATTAGTAGTAGCAGTATTAGTAGCAGTATTAATAGTAACTCACCACACCACGGGAGAGTATGGCACCCAGAATCAAAGATGGTACGTGTGTAATTCGATGCTATAATAGACGACGAGGGAAGAAAGGGCCTTAATGGAGTCTTCTCTCTCGCGATAAAAACGCCTTCCAAGGCCAAAACCGTGTTGAGGAGGAGAGGAGGGAGAAGAAGAGCCTGCGTGACCCCGGATCTGAGTTACGACTATATATATTACTAGTGAGAGGGACCATAGTAAATAGGACCAAATATTGTCAATAATAATAGGTAAATATATAGTTTTTTGTGTGTATCTTAGGTCCTATTTACTATGCCCCCCCGAAATAATAGGAGGGAGATAGAAAAGAAGGGCGAAGACAATATAAATGGGATGGGAAAAACAAAACAAAAAAAACGAACGAAAAAAAGTAAACAAAGAACGTACGGAGATATACTTCGAAGTATAGTTTTTGGGTCTATCGTGGATTCTGATCACCATACCAGCACTTTGTTTTATTACGGGGGTCCATAGTTAACGGGACCAAATTTTGTAAGTAATAATAGGCTAATATATAGGTTTTTATGTATACCATTCGTCCTATCAACTATGGACCCCCGTAATACAACAACGACAACATAAATTCAGCATGTGTGATCCTTTGTCGACGACGCCCCCTTGTTCCGCTTGTCCAAAGTAAATCCCGAGCTCTGGTTGTCCAGACGGAATGCCGTCATCAATTCCTGGTACGTTTTCTTCTTGGAATCGGTATTGATGCCCCCCCCCCCCCCCGTATACCATGAAGGACCGGCAGCGAAGAAAGGGTCATGGCGATGGCCAGCTCCTTCCACGAGGCCTGGCAACTTGCCGGCACACGTTGTACCCAGGGAGGTGCCGTTGCCGACACCTGAGACATACACATGTACACGAAGACAATCGGAAAAGGCCTACCTATACTGCTGTAGCATCAAGCGGTATACTACCACAAAAAAAAACAAACAGACGACAACCAAACTGAACAATAACACGACGACGAGAAGACTCCATGCGCATTCTCATGAGTATTATTGTTATTCTTTTTTGCCACCTGACAATCAATGCGCGGCGCGTATTCACGATCCTACCATCCACATTTAAAAGGGTAACTGCTGCCTGCAGAACCCAATGACTTGAAACACGGAAGGTGCTATCGATCACTTGGCAATTTACACGCCAATAATGCATTCCCCCTTGTTTATGAATGTCTAAGGTTTGTTGGTTGGAAGGGATAAACTACCTGTACTATTAACAGTTTACTGAGCCAGCCCTGACTGGATAGTCTGGAGTCTAATAAAACCGTAAAAGAGTAAGAGCTTTTTAGTTCGCACAGAGGGAGGGGTGCGATCGTTTTTTCCAGGTGCTCGTTTTCTCTATCACGGGGGACCATAGTTAATAGGACCTACGATACACACAAAAACCTATACCTGGTATATTTTATTATTTTTACCAACCAAATTTGGTCCTATTTACTATGGTCCCCCGTGGTGCTAAAGTCGAAACCTTCTTTTCTCGGAAGGCTCTCTAGGCCAGTTTTTTTTTCTTTCCGAAAACACCTTAATGTTGTTCGGTATTTGGCAACCTTGACCTTCCCTTCCCTTGGTTCTGGAAAACTCGAGCGCTGATAGAACGATCGCATCCCTGAAATACCCCTCCCTGTGCGAGCGAAGTCGACGCTCTTTACGGCAGTTCTGAGGGGGTTAACGGGCCAGATGGCCCCCGGTGCTGACTGCTATTACGGGGGATCAAATTAAATAGGACCTACGGTACACACAAAAACCTATATATGTTGCTATTTTTACTAACAATATTTGGTCCTATTTAGTATGTTCCCCGGAATAGCTCAATGGTAAAGGGTGTGTGCGTGTAGTATAGTTGACGGGCTGCTTGCCACTGTATCGTACGATACGCAGCGGGCGGCGACCAATACCTCAAACGTCGGTACAGCAGTCGTGTCCTCACCTTCGTACCCCCCCCCCCCCCCCCCCCCCCCCCCCCCCCCCCCCCCCCCCCCCCCCCCCCCCCCCCTCCCCAACGTAGTCGGTGAGGTTAGCGGAGTATAGGAGACAGGCAGTTGCGGCAGTAAAAATATAAATCCCTTCTCACCAACACATCCTCGGGGAACACCCTAAACACAATGATTCGCTACGACGCAACATCACCACCTGTGCACGTCCCCTGCGCGCTGCGCTGCGCTCGCTTGCACCCGCAATATTTGCTTGTCCTCATAGCCGCCTTTGTCCTTCTCGCTGTCCATGAAATTAATCTCCCTCCCCTAGGAGCTAGAAGCTCCCAGAGGGCACGGCGAAACTCATCCGACGCCCCCTCGTCCGCCTACCTCCCCGTAGTCAGTTCTGAGTTATTGTTTCCCGCCGGGAATGCCGGCATCAACTCGTGAAACCTTGGCTTTTCTCCGGTTCGACCTTCTTTCTCCCGTGTACCATGACGGACGGGAGCGAGAGGGAAAGGTGTCTGCAAGCTCTTTTTCCAAGGGCTGGCAACTTGTTCGTGTGATGTCAAGTGCGGCGCCGTTGTCGACACCTGTCACGATGCGTGTCACACATGCAGAAACTCGGATAAGGCGTTAACTTGGTGACGAGGCTTGCGGTACAACGTAAACTACAAACGCACAAGCGCACGCACACACGCGCACACGCACCCTTCTTCTGTAGGCAAGCAAAGACAAGCGGACGACAGAGCGATATGATTGGCTGCCATGTGCCGGGCATCGATACTTCTCGCATATCCGCATATGTTGGAGGCACTGTTGATGATATTACGGGGGGGGGGCATAGTTAATAGGACCAAATATTGTTGGTAAAAATAGGTGAATATATAGGGTTTTGTGTATAACATAGGTCCTATTTACTATGGTCCCTCCGTAATACTACTGCTGCAGTTCCGTGCGTGATTATATATCCGCTCGATACACAGTAAGTGGGGGATACGCAACGGAACTTTTGAGAAGAAGCATACGCGTGGTCTAAAAGGGACGGACAAAGAAACAGTGACGATTAAACTGCAGGCAAATTTGCGGTCACTCCTGGGCGGCGTTACCCTACGAGAAAAAATAGCCGCCAGCGTTGGCGAAATGCACGCCCGACCCGGATTCCCTCCTTCCTAAAGCACAGCGTGAGACTCGCTTTCCACCCAGGCCATGGAGCCAACTGTACAGCGAGTCTTCGCCGAGTTATTGGTGCCATCGTTCTCGGTATAGGAATGCCCCTCCTGGGACGCGTCATCGACAATCCCCGCCCGTTCCCCTTGCTCGCTGTGCCGTAAAAAACGCCGACGGTTTTTGGGAACATCCTTACACGGTAACAGATGGGCGGCTCGACCTACGCTCGAGCCGCCCTATGGTGTACACCAGCCGCGCTGTTCGTATACACCTCCCATCCCGGGGGCCACCACTGGGCCCCATTCGGCCTGGAAGTATAGGTGGTAGCATTCGTCTGTAGCGTCGAGCAACGTGGCTATCGTATACTCGTGGGAGGGTCACCTTCCTAACGGTAGTGCTTTCCGACATATGCAGTTATTTTCTTCTGTTGAAGCTTATCGTACAAGTTCACCTAATCGTGAATGCGTTCGCCTCAGACATCGATGTATTGACCGGCCATCGGCAATCGAGTCTAGGTGTCTACATCAGCCACGAGCTGGTACAAACGCCAATCGTCATAACCAAGAAAGAAGAAGAAGAACAAAGAAGGAGGAGAAGTAGAAGAAGAAGAAGGAGAAGGAGGAGGAGGAGGAGGAGGAGAAGAAGAAGAAGAAGAAGAAAAAACAAGAAGAAGAAGAAGAAAAAACACGAACAAGAAGAACAAGAAGAAGAAATAATTAAATAACACTATTATTAATAATAGTAAGGAAATGGCTACTTCGATGCTTCACAAGAAACAATCGTCGCCCATGCTCCCCGCCCTTGTGTTCCCACAATAATTCCGGCCGGTACTGTACAGTATTCCACTGCCGACATACGGGCACGTGCCAAGAACGTTGGCATCACCGCCCCCGTGTTCACAGTGCGCCTGTTGCACACGCACACCACCTCTGGGCAGTCTCGGCATCGGTCTGAACGCAGAAAGTCACCTTGGCCTATCCTCCCCCCCCTCCCCCTCGCGAGAGGATAACTCACTTACTGTAGTGGGAGAATGTGAAATATACAAGGAGGAACGGGATGTGTTAGAAGGGGGGATGAGGGAGTTGGACGAATGTGACATGGAGGAGTTTGATACAATGAATAACAGCGAGAAAACGATCGCTGTCCTAGGAGATAGAGGGTGGCCACAGGAGGCCAAACAGGAAGGGGATAAGGTTAGCGAAAAGTTTCCATGTAATATATGGAAACAACGTAATGAGAGCCCAATTGTCGGAGGTGTCTCTATTAAGAGTAGGAACGGTGCTCCGTCTCGAAAGGGATGCGTGGTCAATGGTCAAATGACTAAGGCAAGCAACAAGTGAGTACGCCCTCCCCCCCCCCCCCCCCCCCCCCACCCGACCCCCCCTTTCCCTCTGTGGGGGTGTCGAGTAAGCCTCCTCCCGTGTCCGATATCCGATACAGCTGCCGTCGGTTATTCTCCGAGGTCTTCGCTCGCTGCGGACCAAGCTGCAGGCTGTAGATGCATTTGCGACAAGCTCTTACGTATTACTACCACCGCAAACCACCACACAGCGGCAACGGCGGCGTCGAACGGGCGAATCACGCCTCCATGGCTTGGGTGCAGTGAAGAGCGATAGTAGCGATGCTGGCCAGTGAACGCCAAGATGAGTCCTGGGATGCCTGTCTGCCACACGCACGTTCTACGAACAGTATTCGTCTAGAGTATTCGATTCAAGTCACCACCGCTGTCGTTTTAGCCCCCCATCGAAGAAGCGCGTATGATTCGCCACCTGCCCCACCTGCCCCTCCTAAAGTCCGCCTCAAAAGCGGTTGTTGGAATGATGCGGCTCAGCCTTCATGCGACTCGCCGAACACCTCACGGCACTTTCGCGCTTGGTGCAAGTAATGCCTGCCTGGTCGGTGAAAACTCGACGTGCTCCGTCCGGGCATTGTAGGGATGTGAGGGTCAATGGCCATGCGACTACGGCCATGCATGACATGACCCCCCCCCGCCGCCCACAAATGTGACATGGAGGAGGTTGGTACACTACAGTACATAGTAGCGACGAAGCGATCGCTATCCCAGGAGATAGATGGGGGCCACAGGCGGCCGAAGAGGAAGGGGATAAGATTAACAAAAAGTTTCTATGGAATATATGAAAACAACATGATGAGCGCTCAAATGTTGGAGGTATCTCTACTAGTTGTAGGCCCGGTGCTCCGTCTTGAAAGGGGTGCGTGGTCTCTGGTCAAATCGCTAAGTCAAGCAACACATGAGTACGTCCCCCCCCCCCCCGCGCGCCTTCCCCCGCGCCTTCCCCTGATCATCTCCGAGCACCGATATATACCTACAGTGCGCCTGTAGACGACATGGCCTTTTTTTATAATCCTCCTGAGGACGGGTAAAAAGTCAAGGTTAGGTTCACCACAATTCCACATCTATCTACGTATGCGTGTCGTGTGGTAATTTTCACGCGGTTGTAGTTGTAGAACACCACAACGGTGCTGCCCGCGGCAACGCCGACAGGGCCTCGACTGTAACCAGCTGGAGTCCTGTGTCAATCCTGCTCGTACGATGTACACAGAAGCGCGTGCGAATAACTCGCCCTTACCATCTCCCGTGTGCGACGAGCGACAATGTTCGCGCGTTGTCCGAAATGCTCTTGCCAGTACGATGGCCCCCTACCTACAACGTACTCGGCCGGTGGATGCAATGGGTGTGGATCTCGTGCGGTACATCAGATTACAGTAGTAGTACGGCTAGCGGAGTGGAGAGCGGTTCGAGGGGGTTCGATATCCGCCAATCATTGTGAGCGCCTCGTTTTATGCGTAGAGTTTTTGAAAAAAAAACGTGGGATGCGTCTCTTCTGTGAGAGCTGCGATGGTCAGCCGTGCTGGAGAAAGGAAGGAATCTCTCCTTTGTCTCCTTCTTGGTCGACGCTATAGCTAAGCACGCCTATGTACCTCGTGCGTATGAATACGGAGGCAAAGTCGTTGCAGAACTTGTTTATCTTCTTTCGTGACTATTACTTTGTTACTTGATGTACGCCTGTTACACGACTCATTGCTCGCTGCTGGTGGTCTCGAGACAGGAAGGACCCACGCTGCCCCCTGGCACGTGCACCCACGGCCTTCGGCCCTAAATTCTTTCATGTCGGCTGCGGCGAATTTCGACCTTGCGTCTCCCTGTTCGTTGTTCCCTTGACCCTCACTCACATGATATGATATGGTATGATATGATATGATATGATATGATATGATATGATATGATATGATATGGTATGATATGATATGATATGATATGATATGATATGATATGATATGATATGATATGATATGATATGATATGATATGATATGATATGATGATATGATATGATATGATATGATATGATATGATATGATATGATATGATATGATATGATATGATATGATATGATATGATATGATATGATATGATATGATATGATATGATATGGATATGATATGATATGATATGATATGATATGATATGATATGATATGATATGATATATGATATGGATATGATATGATATGATATATGATATGATATGATATGATATGATATGATATGATATGATATGATATGGATATATGATATGATATGATATGATATGATATGATATGATATGATATGATATGATATGATATGATATGATATGATATGATATGATATGATATGATATGATATGATATGATATGATATGATATGATATGATATGATATGATATGATATGATATGATATGATATGATATGATATGATATGATATGATATGATATGATATGATATGATATGATATGATATGATATATTATATGATATGATATGATATGATATGATATGATATGATATGATATGATATGATATGATGTGATATTATGCAATATCATATCGTATTCCCTGTGAGACTAGTCGATAGGTTCCGTGATGACATACATGTTGTGTTCTCGTTTTTTCCCGTCTGCCCCCCCTAACCTGCAGAGACAGGAACATGCCGACGCTGCTTTTGGATATAGTGATTGCGCGAACCCCCCGGCCTGTCTGGCCCTGTTTTCGTTTCGGCCATGATCTATATATAATATAATCCATAAAATCTTCTTGTGTTTTTCCCTTTTACGATTTTCTTGTCCCGTGTTCCTCTCGAGACCGGCCATCCGCGACGTTTTTATTCGTTGTTAGTCTACTGTGAACTGTGATATGGGTGGGGTCGTCCGCGAACCACACCGACTCACCGTCTCGCGTCTACAGCGCCGCAACGCGCCCATCATGGCCGCCCTCCTAGCATCCCCCCCCTTCACCGTAGGCGGCTGGGTTTGGGTCTACAACTCCGCCTCACCAAGGCGTCAAAAAGGGCACCGACGCAACCGTCCTCAAGACGAAGCTTTCCCTGAACTGGAATGGCCCCTTCAAGGTCCTCGCCGTAGGGCCGACGCCCGCCTCAAACACCCCCGACAATCGCCCCCTTCACGACAAGCTACTTTTCCTCGACCTTCCATCCGACCTCCCGGGTCGGGACTCCAAACCACGCGTCTCCGTCCAACGATGCAAACCTTGTCGGAACCCCGACGACACCAGCGACATCCCCAAGCATCTGCCCGCGGACCTTACTACATACGTGCTCATAGCTTCTGCCGCCAAGTCCCCCCCTTACCACGTCACCGTCGACAACGTCACTCCTCCACCGGAACGCCTCGAGGTCGAGCAGATCACTGGCCATCAACTCGTACGCGGCCGCGGCGGGGTCGTCGCCGTTCTGTACGAGACTCACTGGACTGGACTTCTCAGCCCCTCTTGGGAACGCGAGCTGGACCTTCAACACTTCCGGCGCCACATCCTACTTTACTGGTCACGATCACCAACCCAGCACCGCCAGACGAACCGCCTCTACCGCTAGATGCGCATCGGCGCCGCTCACCGCGAACTGGCCCGATCTCAAGGACAAATCTTCCTCGTCCCAGGCTACGCCTTGGTCTCCGGCAGCCTTTGGCTCCACAACTTCAGCACCACCATCCTACACTCCGGAGCACACACATGGTACAAGGCGCGCGACGGCCTTTGGTGGCTGGGCAAGGTCGCTCACAGCTCACCCCCTGACGCCTCTTCGGGAACTCCGCCGGAGTCTTCACCGGGAAGCTCCTACATCGTCCGGTTCCTGGACGACCCCGGCCCGATCAAGATCGACCTCCAACCCGCCCGCTACACTACAGCACGGAACGCCTTATACGGATCGTGGTGTCTTCAACGCCATGGGAATGGGAGCCTAGCACGTGGGGTGCTGCGGAACTCTGATGTGTCCCGCGGAACCCCCACCGTTTCCACCCCCCCCCCCTGGTTAGCCTTAGTTTAGTCTTTTGTTAGTTCTGGGTATTTGGTTCTGGTTAGTCTGCAATATCTTACGAATAGTTCTTCAGGGCTAGTCTTCAATAGTCGTCAGCAGCCATCTTCTTGGGAGTGTTTGTTTCCATCTACCGCCACCGGTATCGCTTGACCGACCCCGTGTTGGCTACCGATCCGAGGCCGTGCATATTTCTTTTTTTTGGGTGTGTTTGGAAGTATCATCGTCCCCCCCCACCCCCCCCGTTCGTTTTTCTTCTTATCGTCTACGGCTCCGTGTAACCTCCTTACGTTCAGGCCACTGACTCGTAGCGATACCTTCATTTGCATTTGTGTTTGTACTCCACTAGCCTACAGCCAATTATCGGCGATATCACGCCGAGGTAAAATCGTGTTGTAGCCTGAGCTGTGCTCTGACCTTACTCGACTTCCGCCAACCCGTGTTTCAGACGGTCCTCGAGCTAAGACTATATCGAGCTTCCAGCTCACCCGTGTTTCTTTCATGTTTGACAAGTAGGGTCCCGATAGCATTGCCGCCCCGGAAGGCCGCTGAGTTATCAGCCATACATATGCGGTTCGGACACGATCGATCTCTCCTGACCTGTGTCCAGCTTTTTGTCTGTTTTCTGGTCCCGATGGTATTTCGTTTTCTCTTTCCCTTTTCTTCTTCTTTCTTTCTTGTCCGGTATCCCGCACACCCCATCTGTCCTCTGGCAAACGACACCACGTTTAATGTCGCCCCGGTTGGCCGAGTTGCACACGCTAGTTTGTGGGCCCCGCGCTATCTACAACTTCGAACTGCACGCATTAGGCCGATTTTCTTGCGGATTTTCTTGCGATTTTCTTGCCGCCACCGTCTTTGAGTTTGTTTTTGTTGAGTTGGCTACCTTGCTACGTTTGCTGGTTTTGTTCACACCACGGACAGGTCTCCGAGACGCCGCGTTGCTTGTTGCGTCTCTCGGTTTTAGTAGTCCCTAGTACACGCAGCCCTCATAGCACTCTAGCTGTGTCCCTTCTGTCTCGCATGATGACTACCATGTTAGGACCTTCGCCACAAGACAAGGCATGGGGCCTAGCGGATATATATATATATATATGTTTTTGAATTGTGATCGCTGTCTCCTTTTTAGAATTTCCTCGTTCGCCAACCCGGTTCAGTGAACAACCCTTTCGTACTTCCTTGGGCCCCAGACAATGGCTCCAGTGAAACGCTTGTACGTCCTTCTTTTGCCTTCATTTGGGTCTTCGTTTTCTTCTTCGGCCTTCGCTTCGGTTTCTGCCTCATTTTGCGTTCGTCTTTCTTTGTTTTCATTTTGGGTGACTTTTCCTTTCGCCTCTGCTATGAGTTCTGTGTCTCTCTCTCCTTTAGTCTCCCTTTCCGTCGTTGTTCGCAGCGAACACCCCCTCTTCGTAGTGTTTGGGTTTTATTACGAGGTGTGGGGGGATCTATAGCCTCATTTCGTTTGTTTCGAATAGCCGCATCTTCGACCACCTTTTTCCTGGCCGTTTGGGATGAACTTTGTCATCACCCTCCGACCATCTTGTGGTCTGCATATACGACTATTCAGGGTGGGCTAGTGTGATATGGGTGGGGTATTCATGGGCTATTGATATATATAGATAATACGTTGCAGTCTTGTAGTCTCACGAATACGAGAATAATCCAAAGAATGGATTAACCCAGCGGATATTCCGTCAGTCGAGAGTAACGTTTTCTTAGGAATGTTCCCTAGGGTGGATAGCCCGTTAGACGACAGTAATGTTCCTTGACGCAGATAGGACTACCAAGTAAGAAGTTCTTATATTAGCAGAAGAACGACCGGTAGCCATAGGAAAGTTCTGTAGGCGTACATCAGATAAGAGGAATTTAGGAGAGCTTGTGGCGTGGGGTGGGACGAGAGTATCTGGGCGTCGAGTCCCACCCCCCTACCTCTCACTTCTCTACCAGAGCACCTCCTCAGCTCTCGCCATCAATCAGAAGATCTAAATCAGAAGAAGCGAAGCACTGCTTTCCAGCTGCCAGAACAACCTGCGTCCCTTGCCACTACCCTTACCACTACCCTAGAGCGGGCTCAGCATCACAGAACCCTTTGGGTACTGGAGTCCCGTTTTGGAGACAAACTGCTAATAATTAGAGTGTTTTGTCCCCCAAACGGGACAGTCACTGCAGTTTGCCATAAAGGCTAAGCATGCATTTAGTGTGTTAAGCTACCCTGGCCGGTAAAATATCAACTAATCGCCTACTCAAACTACTGCAAGCTTTAGCTTTACCACACTCTCCCCCCCCCCTCGAACGGACCGGATACACGGGTCGACGCGTCACCAGCGCACGGTTCTAATTTCTGGGGGCCCAGCGAGAGTGTTTTTCAGCGAGAGTGTTTTTCAGGTTCGGCATAGGCAAGTTCAGCCTTTTCTTAGTATGGAGGGGAGGTGCGTTTTCTTTACTTTAAACCCTGCTGTCCACCCGTCGAACACCCAGCACAGCGAACAGTGTCCGGCCCGGTTCTTCAACCCTATTATTACGGGGGTACATAGTTAATAGGACCTATGATGTACATAAAAACCTATATACTTACCTATTTTTACTAACAAAATTTGGTCCCGTTAACTATGGACCCCCGTAATAGTAGTGAGATACAAGCTCTGAGGTCACAAAGATACGACACAGAGCTACTATTAATATTGAAGAGATTCGAAGTCACCACCATTAGCCCATGTTACCATAAAGATTGGTACCGGGTACACCAGTATATATGCCCGTGTATGGTAACCCCACCTTGCGTTTCTTTCCGAAGAGTTTCACTTCTGCGTCCGCCATTGGGTTGGCGTTTACTTTGTTCCGTTTGTGCTCTTGGCCCTTGTAAGACTCCAGTTTCGTGTTGGGGGACAGACCAGTCTAATTCCAAGTAATTTGTCCCCCAAAACGGGACTGCAGTCCTAAAGGGGTCAAGCTTCGTTCCTCCCCGATAGAACTGGCCTATTCCTGTTACTGTACTGTAGCACCGCAGATATTGTTCTACACTACGCCACTGTAATTCCAAATAGGTTTTGCCCACAAACGTCGGTAGAGCTCCCAAAAAGATTAGTAAGTACTTGTTGTTGTAGTGCGTTGTTAGTTACAGTGTACCTGGTAGTAGTCAGTCACTGCCTTTCTCCAACCCCTGGCCAGTCTCGCCCTATTTGCGAAATCGGTCGGGCGAACCTTTTTGGTCAGAATTCCGCTCAGCCCACCCTAGAAAACATACCCCGCACCTTTTTTCGGCGCTTTTTCGCCGCAGGCGAAAAAAACAAATGTCTGGGTTTACTTTCACCGAAGGCGATTTTTAGGGGGGGGACAGTTTCGTCGTCGAAAAAGTATTTCGGGTTGTTTTCGCCGCAGACGCACGTTTTTTTTGTGTCTTTTTAGTTACCTTTTCGAACAAGTTTCTTCCGATTTTTTTTCCTTGTGGCTTTCGTTTTTGAGGGAATGAATTTCGGATGAACGACCTTGTCCTCTGTCCGAGAATGAAACAAAGTCTTCTTGTCACAGTAAGAAGAGCCGGGAAGACGTACAGTTTGTGTACATTTACGGGTACATGTGCAATTGTTCGCCTGCCCCCGGCGATCCTCCTGGGCCCCTCCGGGAGCCCCTACGGGGGCCCCTGCGAGGGTCCGCATCTCGCCTCTGGCTCATAGAATATGTCAGGATGCGCAAAGTGCGAAAGGTCGTCGATGCCGGCTCTGCAGCTTCTGCTGGAGACAAACGAACGCAAATACGGGGGCCCCTGCGAGGGTCCGCATCTCGCCTCCGGCTCATATATATGTCAGGATGCGCAAAGTGCGAAAGGTCGTCGATGCCGGCTCTGCAGCTTCTGCTGGAGACAAACAAACGCAAACTGCGAGCTACCGGGAAACCATGGCAACAACAAGGCGAAGCGCATCTCGGCGAAGACTCGTGTACTTCATTCAGTTTGCTGGCCTGGAAACTGAAGTACACGAGTCTTCGCCGAGATGCGCTTCGCCTTGTTGTTGCCCATGGGTTTCCTTCCGGTAGCTCGCAGTTTGCGTTTGTTTGTCTCCAGGAGAAGCTGCAGAGCCGGCATCGACGAGCTTTCGCACTTTGCGCATCCTGTCCTGACCGCTGGGTTTGGGGCTGTTCATGTATCTCAACAAACGCGTTTAGGGCCTTCGCACTCACTCCCCTTTGCCACCGTCCAGCCTGTGAGGGTGCTCTGTCCATCCTACCAAGAACCGCTGGTGAGGCGATCTTTTGCATATATATGAGCGGGGGGGGGGGGGGGGTAGGGGTAGGCAGGAAGAAATCAATCTGCAAGAACCATCCCAAACCCGGCCCAAAAAACTCAGAAAAGACGAAAGGGGCACCTGCAAGAAACAAAAACGACCCGAAAAGGCTCGGAAAAAGTCAAGGGAAAACAAAAATACACACTCTCGTACCTAGTATACTATTAATTTTAGGACAGCTGTCCCGTTTTTTTAGGGAACAGACTATTTAGAATTTGAGTGGTTTGTCCCCAAAACGGGACTGCGGCTTGCCCTAAAAGGGTCAAGGGAAACACCCCCAAAAACCCAGAAGAAAACGGAAAACTATCGAGTGCAGCGGCGATACGGTCGAATATCGGCTGCGCCTCGAGATACGTCTACGTTATGCTGGATCCCCCCAACTTTATTTGTAGGGGCCAAGAACCTCGTACGGCTCCGGTTGTTGAAATCGTGCAGCGCGTCGGAGAAAGAGGAAGTACGATTGATCGGTCTTGGGTCTTCCAAAGATCGAATCCAAGTATGCCCCGTCCGTCGTTGTGCTCGCGCCAGTCTTCCCAAGCCAAACAAAACACCGCGGCGGTCGCCCTTGTGCATCAAAAGTGAAGCAGTACTGCTGTTGTTACAAGGCGTAACAGTAGTTAGGAGGCGGTGCTGTATTCAGAGAGAGGCGTTCTCCTGCCTGCCTGACTGCCTGTCTGTGCGCCCCCAACCTCAGCGACACCCGCCCCTATCAAATTGCGCCTACCGTACAGCATATGATATCATCATCATCATCATCATCATCACCATCACCATCATCATCATCATCACCATCACCAATTTATTACTATTATTGTTACGTTCGTTCATCCAAACTCATGTGACCCCCCACCATCCTCCTGCTCTGGGTATCCCATATATCATCATACTAATACAAATATTAAGATTCACCGCCGTTCTACTTCGCAAACTCAAGATTTGTTTCCTCGGCCCAATCTTCGTTCAACCTTCGAGTTTGGTTTATACCAGGGTTGCAGTTAGGCATGATGGTCCTGCAGGTACCCCTGTTGCGGAGGAACCGCTGTCACCAGGTGTATCTTGCGTGCAAGTGCAGGTTGCTGGTGTGTGCGTACTTCCTTCTCCGCCGGGCATGGTGCCAGGAATCGTGGTATCTCCAACGGCAACCTAATCTGGCTGCTAGCCGAGCTGTGGCGTTGCGGGGTGCGTTGGCTGTGGGCTGTGCGCTGTGGGTCAGTTCTGTGTGTTGTCTGGGGACTGGGGGCTGTAAAAATAACCCCCGTTCCCCTAATTTTGGGAGTTCCCACCTAACGGTGTTATTTTTGAGTGCATATTTCGTCGTTTTGACATGCCTTGCTTTGCCTCGCAGAAGATAGGCAAGATAGGCACGAAAAGATAGGCACGAAAAGGGCGTTCAGGCACGCTGTTTCAGAAAAGGTCATTCAGGCATTATTTCAGGCATGCCTTAAAGGCCAGGGCCAAGTAGGATGCAACTCACCCTTCATGCGACTCGCCGAACACCTCACGGTGCTTCGCGTTTGGTGCCAGCAATTGTCTGCCTGGTCGGCGAAAACCCGACGTGCTCCGTCCCGGCATTGTAGGAATGCGAGGGCTGGAGGGTCTATGATCATATAACTACGGCCATGCATGGTATCGCGTACACAAATCGGAGAAGCAGTTAGAGATAGATATGCGGGGGGTTAAGCGAAGGGATAGGAATGAAAACGCATTTATTTTGCACGGCCCAACGGACTTCGCGAAAACGTTGAAACTGAGATTTCGTGCAGGGGACCTAGGCCTGCCAGAAAGAGGAAAGAGGTAAACCAGAAGCCGGGAGGAGGACGAAGTGGATGCACACATGTGCCCCGTGTGGCATAGCAATAGAGAGTACAACTCATAACATAGGAGAATGTGAATGTACAAATAAGGAACAGGATGTGTTGGAAGAAGAGATGAGAGAAATATACGAATGTTATTTGGAGAGGAGTTTGGTACACTACGTAGCAGCGAGAAGCACTCGCTATATTCTAGGAGATAGAAGGCAGCCACAGGCGGCGAAACAGGAAGGGGATAAGACAGGAAGGGGATAAGATTAGGCAAGAGGTTCTATGTAATGTATGGAAGCAACTAATGAGCGCCCAACTATTACTGGAGGCGTCTCTATCAGGAGTACGCACGGTGCCCCGTCTCGAAAGGGATGCATGCGTGGTCAATTGTCAAACGACTAAGGCAAGCAACAATGAGTACCCGCCCCCCCCCCCCGCTCAGTGCCTGGGCTGGTCTGGGTGTGAAGGCGTTTCCTAAGATCCCGCCGTCCAGAGAAGGGGGGAGAGTGTTGCAAGGATTGCCCGGGGGCCGGGAAATCCTTTTAACACTCTTCCCCCCTCTGAACGGCGGGATCTTTGGGTAATCCGTATAACCGTCTCCCTCCCTCTGAACGGCAGGATCTTTGGGGCGCCGGTACCGTATACGGCCGTACGTTGACCTACTCGCTTCGTTTATATACCTCAGCAACCAGGGGGAGAGACATGTTTACTCATTGATTGGGACGCAGCCGCAAGCGTTTCAATACGAGAGACGTTCGAAGTGAGATTCGAACCCGTGACCTGGACGACGTCAAATAAATGTGATGGTATTACCTACTGAGCTATAGGGGCAGAAGATCGATCGATTACCCAGCCCAGGGTAATCCTTGAAACATGGGTATATGGGCCACTCATTTGTGGCACAGGGCGCAGCAGTTTACAGGTAGGACGCGTTTTCTGAGTTTGGGCCGTGTTGCAATGGTTTTTGTATATTATATTTCGTCTTGCCCAACCCCCCTCGCTCAGTAGTGCCGAAGTTGGTCTGGGAAATCGGGCCATTTTTTTTTTGTGGCCCAAGACAGCAGTCATCAGTTTTTCGTGTCCTCCCCTTCTTCGTCCTGCCGATACCGTCCCGTTCGGGAGCCGGGGGCGATCTGGGCGGGGGTGATCTGGGCGAATTGACTGCTCACCATCATACTGCGCTGTGGCACAGAGGACTGGACTGCATGTGATGAGTTTTTGAATCTCCAACCTTTTTCGCGCTTCCTTCGACACATTCTCGCGCCCCCCGCCCCGCCCCGCCCCGTTCATGCTGGTGGTGTGTTTACCATCTCTTCTCTGTAACTCCAACGAATGAATGCGTTGGGGGGTTCGAGGTCGACGGAGAGAGAGGGGTTGGGTGTGGTCGCGTTTCGGTGACGGCGTATAGTATATAATACCTACTTGAAAAAAAAACAGCTGGACGGACGGTCAGCCTCGACCAGCGACTAAATATCAGAAAGATCATGTGGTGTTCCACGAGTTTTTTCCAAAGGTACCTACCAGGTCCTGGTGGTGGTGCCCACCAGGTATCTGTCTCTCCGAAACGGAGTTAAAACACGACAGACACAAGAATAATAATAACTGTTGTTACAATATAATAATACTCCTTGCAGGAGGTAAGCAAGCATATATCATATATATGTTGTTGTTTTCTTGACATTAATACTGACTTGTAGGTTCCATTTTGTTTTTCGTTGTATATTGGAATGTATCGTATATACCTGGTGTACAGCAGTAGTATAGTACACAGGGTGTATATAGTGTATATATTATATATGGTATTTATTTTGTATGGTACCACGTATCAATACTTGACGATGATGCCGGTATTATACACGGTAATCATATCAATAGTACCGCTGTGGTATCAATAGTGTGGAGCAGGCAGGGTTGTAATAATTCACCATGCAAAGAGGGACGCCAAATGGCTGCTATATTCGGATAAACAGACCTATCTACGTATGAAATACAACTATTATACGTACCAGTATGATACAGCTATACTAATAGTAGCATATACTTGTATTGGTACACGGCGGTTGCGGTAGCTTAACCCTTTTAGTACCGCAGTCCCGTTTTGGGGACAAATGACTTGGAATTAGACTGGTTTGTCCCCAAATCGGGACTGCGGTACCAAAGGGGTTAAATACCAAAGGATCATTTTATACGTACGGAAGTACAAACCGGAAGTACAAAAAACCCCTGCTGAACATTTACATGGGAGAACAACCACTACATACACTATTAATACTATTAATATTGATACTTGTTTGTGTACTTTTGGGTACTTGAGGTATCACATGAAAGCAGCAGCATAATTTCCGTTTTTTATATATTCTTCTTACTTGACTACAGTATAGTATCAGGTGTCTTAGGAGTACAGCCAGTCAGTACGTTGACAACGATGCAGAAATGAATAACATTATAATGGAAATGCCAACCCAACGGATTTTAACGTTTCGTGGGACACATCCAACCCAACGGATTCTTCTCTTGTTCTGATGACTTTAATATAAAGTGTTTCAATAACATATACCTGGTAATACACAATTAAGACCGATGCAGTCCCCTCCGCAAATGATAGTGTTTCAGTAGTCTTTTAATGGAGCACTTATGAGCTTCTATCCGATATTCCTTTGGTCTTGATTGGTTTAGGGTCAGGGTTGCTCTGATTTATATCATAATATTACGGGCGGCCATAGTACATAGTAGGACCTGAGGTACACAAAAACCTAGATATTTCCATTTTTTTACCAACAAAATTTGGTCCTATTTTTTTACTACGGTCCCCCGTCACAGGGTTTTGCTCTGATTGACTTGTTTTAGGTTACCTTGGTGGCTTTTAGTTGTTTGTACATCCTGTACGCAAGTGAAAATGTGCCAACCAAGCCATCCAAAATAATAGTTTCAAGAGCACTATATGGAAACTATACTATTAATATTAATACCATTAAATACAAATCGTCACGGAGGCCATCGTAGTATCAATAGATAGGTTCAAAATAATAAGTAAGCCCCAAAAGCACCCACTTTGGTGCATGTGTATTATCGAGCGCTCCACGAATCGAAAACGTTCGCAAATCATGCGGTTGGTTGTTGATGGCAGGCTTCCCATCGATCCTACTCTTCAGAAATACATCGACAAGCTTTTCTGCCCCCGTTTTTGAGACTATTTATTATTGTGGTGAGTTGATCGCTGGACTTACACTCCTCAGTAATACATTTGGCAAGCCTTTGTGCCTCCGTTTTGGGGCTGTATATTATGGTGAGTTTGATTGTTGGAAGGTGTTTAGTGTTCCACGTTATTGCATGGTCATCTAAACCCGTCGCACCTTTCCGTCCGTTCAGGTTCTTCCGTTGTCACTAGACGACAGATATTACAGTGATAATACTACGAAACAATGCAACACGCAGGATTCAATCATTCACCCCAAGTCAGTCATTATCAAAAAGATCTCACAGCAGGAGTAATGTAATTCCAAGGCATGCATGCACACTCAAACCAACAGCTACCATTGCCTTCGTCGCCAGTCCCGCATTTCGAGACGATCAACTCAGTATTTTTAAACATGATACATGGCAAGCGGAAAAAGTCAGGTTGAGCGGCGTGAAGCGCCGGCGCTTTCACTTTCTCATCATTCACGACAGTACTTAAACACGCCCAAGCTTTGTCGCAGCGATTGCCGAACATCAAAGCGAACAAGGTTCAACAACGCGCATAAGGCAGTGCGCCAGAGAGCAGACAAGGGTCATGCTTTTGATAAAATTGATAGGTTTGAATAATTTCTTTGCTGAAATTTATAAGGTCGCTCAGCCTTCTGCGACATGATGGAAGAGAAGAAAAACCAGCGCCATGCCATCAAAAGGTCGAAACATCGCGAGTCACGCAGGACAACAAGAGCCCGCTTCGAAGCTTTCACTCGTATTCCAAGCTACAGCATAATAGATCCGGCCCGCGCGTGGCTATACCACGTCTTAGGTTGTTACCCGCTGCGAAGCGGCAAGAGAAGGCCCGGTACATCGATATGTCACAATTTTTTCTCAAAAACAGAAAAAGACCCACTGCAAGCTATATCACAAATTAACGCTCAACAGCAAGCCTGCAACAAATTTAGTTCAATTTAGCACAGCAGACAGAAAGTCCTACAAAACCTATAGTACTCCATGTTGCCCGTGACCCCCGATACCTCGCAAAGGGAAGGGCAAATCGGAAAAAAAAAAACGGGCGACATCTCATAAATGGAAAAAAGCAGCCATCAGTGTATTTATCAACAGCGCCACAACATATTAAAACACTCCGCAAACGGTCAACGAAATTACGGCTTGGTAATGGCGCAGAAAAAAGGGAGCGCAAGAAAGACCAAAAACTAGTAGTAAAATCCAGCAAGA